>JAJMKA010000008.1:0-314140 GCA_030563805.1 Ruyongia namnaoensis
AAAGAAATCCAATAATATAATCACCAAGATAAATATCACCAATTAACCATAATTTCTTTCTTAAATTGAATAATTCTTCTAATCAACCTTTTCTATTCATTATTGATAATTCTAATAACTTAAAAATCCATATGATATGATAACTCTTAACATCTAATGAACTACTAATTTATAGAATTTTCATCTATATGAATCTATATGAATCTATACCCACACAACCATTTTAATTATCAATTTATCACAATTCAATTATTTAACTAAAAATTAAACAAAATATGATCTTAGATTGATAAATTGATATCTATTTGCCATCTTCTTTAACCTTGATTAATCGTGATTTGGTATAAAGAAAGGAAGAATCTTCTTTGAATTTTTTGAATTTTTTTTTTCAACTTTTTTTTCCTTCTAGATTTTAGGCAGAGCGAGCCTAGGAGATAGGGCTAGGCAGAGACGCTAGGCAGGCATCTAGAGAGGAATATAGAGTAACTTCTAGGAATATATATAGAAATACACTAATTAGCTTCAAAAAAACAATATTTAAATAGCATATATCTAATATAAGTATTATAGTGATTACTGATTACTAAATCTATTAATTAAAGATGCTTAATTCTTATAATCCTTTTAAATTTAAGTGTTTCTTATTATTTCCATCCTATATAATTTGTTACGTAGAGAATATAAAAAATTGAAAATATTAAATAAACCACAAATATTGTAAGAGTATCTATATTGAAATTAATTATTCTTAAATAAACCCTTACTTGTCTTACCATATTTTATTTAATTTATAAGAATATTTGAGATTACTCATATAGATATATAATTTGAACTGTATTAAATTTTGAAGGTCATACCCAATATTAATTTTCAAAGGTGCTACAAAGTTTTTTAAATTTTTTAAATTTTTCTAAAAAGTATTAGTTTTGGTACTATTGAACCTTTACTATATTAATACAGCTATAAAGAATGTAACTCATATATTATTCGAAGTTTTAATTTTAATTTTTGACAAATTTCTTCATGATATTTTTTTTTTGTTTGAACTAATTTACCCCAGATTATTGATAGAAGTAAACATAAATATCTAACAAAATTAATTAATCTTGCAGCGATAGGAACAAAAAAAGAATCAAACCATTACATTTAACTAATAAATGCAAAATTGTGAAATGCATATACAGTTTGTTTAGATGTATTAATTCAAATTTAAAATCTGTGATCTCTATCTGAAAATCTGTATACATTATTTCTAAAAAGCAACCAACCAGAAATCTATACTCTACTCACCATAGATATCAATTATATAAAACAATCGCAAATTTATAACTATATCCAATAATTAGTACTACCTATTGAAACAAGATATACATTTTTTTCTTAGATGAAGAGAAATTTTTGAAAATTCGTTTACTTGATTAAGGAGAATCGCATTTACCTATCTGGGAAGAGCAATTGATAAATCAAAAAGAAAGATTATAAAGGAGGTATTCCCCTAATATATTCACCCAGAATGAATATCCTCCAAATTACATAGTAGTTCACTCAATTAATACCAAAAACACAAAATGACTTCAACTAATAATTGGGAAGAAATAGGTAAACTTAAAAGAAAAGAATCACAAACTGATAAGATACCAAAAGAATGGATTCTTGATTCAAGTTTTACTGAAAAGTATAATTCAAAGACTCCTGTATCTGTTTTAAACCTTTATCCAAATTTTCTATCAAAAGATGAATTACATATTACAGAAGATTTTAATGCTCAGCAATTGATCGAGAAAATGATTGATAAAACCTTTTCATGTGTTGAAGTTTGTAATGCTTTTTGTCATAGAAGTGCAATTGCTACTCAATTAACAAATTGTTGTACAGAAATTATGTTTGATGATGCTTTGGAAAGAGCAAAATTCTTAGATCATTATTTAGAAGAGAATGGTAAACCTTTTGGTCCTTTACATGGTTTACCAGTTTCTGTAAAAGATTCACACTCTATTAAAGGTTATGATTCAACTGTTGGTTATATATCATTTATTGGTAATAAATCTGATATTAAAGACAATGCTGCTCTTGTTAAGATTTTAAACAATTTGGGTGCCATTATTCATGTAAAGACAAACATACCAATTACAATGATGACAGCTGATTCTGAAAATCATATTTGGGGTAGAGCTCTTAATCCAATTAATTTAACTTTGACAGCTGGTGGTTCAAGTGGTGGTGAAGGTTCCCTAGTTAGACAAAGAGGTTCGTTAGTTGGATTTGGTACTGATGTTGCAGGTTCAGTTAGAATTCCCTCTCTTTCTTGTGGTGTTTATGGTTTAAAACCAAGTTTTGATAGATTTCCTCATGAAGGACAAATGTTACCTTCATTTAGACCAAATTATCTTAATGGTATAAAAGTTGTTGCTGGTCCATTAGCTTATTATTTAAAAGATATTGGGTTTGTTTTTGATGCAATTCTTAATAAAGGTAAAGCTGCTACAATTGATAGAACTATATTTGATATTCCATGGAGACCAATTACTACAGATTTAGATGATGAAAAAAAGTTAAAAATTGGTGTCATATTTGATTCTAAAACAGTACCACTTCAACCACCAATGAAAAGAATTATTAAAGAAGCTGCTTCTAAACTTTTAAATGATGGTCATGAAATTATTGATTTGGAACCTGAATTTCCAGATTTCCTACAAGTTAGTGATGTTTCAACAAAGTTATTTTTATCAGATGCTAAAGATGAATCAATTGCTAATATTGTGAAAAGTGGTGAACCATTAATTAAATCATTAACATTATTTGAATCTTCAAAAGATTTTTATATAAATGATGTTGATACTTTAATTGAACTTCGTAACCAACAAGAAGGATTTAAAAAGGAATTGAATGGAATCATGAATAAATATGAATTAGATGTGATTTTATCACCAGGTGCTCCACATACATCAACTCCTCATGATACTTATGGTACTGCACCTTATACAGTTTTTTGGAATGTTGTTGATTATCCATCTATTGTAATGCCATTTGGGGAAGCTAACAAAGATATTGATCTTAAAGATGACTCAATTGAATATGCTTATGGTACCTGTATCAATGGTTATGATCCTGAGCTATACCATGGTGGTGTTGGCCATATTCAACTAGCTGTTAAGACATTAAATGAAGAAAAATTAGTTAAAGTTGCTGAAATTGTTGACAATTGTTTAAAAAAGTAACTTTGAGATTGTTATATTTTTTTGATCTTGTAGATAATTGTGTAGTTATCTGGTTACCTAAACATCTATAATAGTATCTTGATTTAATAATTAAAATGATGCATATTAATACAATCCTAAATATCTTTTACTGGTTGATTATTATGGATAAATTGATTCTATTGTATAATGGGAAAAGCCTGAGCTTTAACTGACATTTGTAATAATATTTGAAACAACAAAACTCAAAACGAATAAACACCCTTTATTCTATCCATGAATCATTGCAAAACGCTGTTATACCCAATGTTTGTCGCTTTTGAGGTTTTGTTATTTTGTTATTTTTTTTTTTTTTTTTTATCAACAAGTCAGAAGAAACTATACAACAATTACTCCAAGATCCTTATTACTAATACTATTCAATATAGAACAACTGAACCATCAAATTCATTCTAATATAAACTCATTATTTCTTCTTTTTCCCTCAATATAATAGTACTAAAACAAAATACAGTATGCCTAGAACACCCAAAATTAAGAAAGTCCTCAGCTCCAGTTCAAACCCAATACCAACATCATCAAATAATTCAATCAGTACAAAGAATAACAATGGAACAAATAGCAAGCAAGAGATCAGATTCTTTTGTGACTTTCCTGGGTGCACTAAATCTTTCTGTAGAAAAGATCATTTAAGAAGACATAAACTTAATCATGATGATAAAGCTAAATTACATGAATGTGAAATTTGTGGAATGAAGTTCAAAAGATCTGATGTTAAAAGGGATCATTTTAATAGACATTTGAGAAATAGAGCCAAAGAAGTAGAGGCCATGAATTTCATCAAAGGGTCCAAACAGCTATTGCTTCATCAACAGAAACAACTTGAGGAACTACGAAACTCTCAACAATCACAAAATCAACAATATTCAAATAATTTAAATAACAATACTAATAATAACAATAACATTAATAATAACAACAATCAAAATTTAATAAAAATAGAGACACAAACAATCAATACTTCTTCCAGTTATGAAGCAAATGAATACATTTCTGATAATGGTTTTGGAATGCCATTGGATCAACATATAGATATAACTTATACACCTTCAAGTGTTACTGATTGGCAACTTGGAATTAATGATAGTATTTTTCTTCCACTTGATAATTCACCAAATTCTGTTAATAATGAGAATGCTTCGACTACAGGTAGTAGTGAGAATAATCAAAAACAAAATTCACAAAGAAATATGAAAAAATCATTGAACGATTTGACAGATCATCTTTCAAGACCAGATTTAGATCTTGAAGATACTTTAAATTCAGCATTAGAAGAACTTTTACAATCTGATTTAGGGAATTTACCAAATTTTGAAAATAATAATTCATCAATTTCTCAAGAGACTATGAATACATTTTCCTTATTAATACCTTCATTAAAAAAATTCACTGATTTTAATTTAAAATCTCTAGATAAGTGTTTATATGTTTATTGGACAGTGTTTCATATTCAATTTCCAATTATCCATAAACCATCATTTAATACAACAACTGCACCTCCTTTATTGTTACTTGCAATGGTTTTAATGGGTGCATGTTTATCCAAATGTGTTGATAAAAATTATTTAATAGATTCTGTTGGATTTGCTAATGAAATTGCTTTACCTTTACGTTGGTTAATCTTTAGTTCAAAAAGTTCAGATGAAACACACCCTTGGGAAATTCAAAGTTTATTAATTCTTGAAGTATTTGAAAAACATTTCTCTTTAAGAATTTTGCATGAGAGATCATCAATCCATAATGCTGCTAAAATTGAAATGATGAAACGTACAACTGCTCTTGGTGGTGGTCCTTACTCAACACAGAGTAAGCTTGATACTGATCTTAGTGAAACAGATGAATATTCCTTATTAAACAAATGGATTTATGCAGAATCTATGAAAAGATGTGCTTTAATGGCATTCTGTTTTGATTTGAATAATACTATTACTTCAGGACATCAATCAACTTTATTTGTTAATAAATTAAGATTGGGGTTACCATGCGATGATTTAATCTGGGAAGCTGATTTAAACACTCTTACAAATACTGATATTCCAATAAAAACAGAAACGTGTCTAACAACTTTAAAAAGATTGTTAAAAGGTGAAAAAATAAGAACAAATTCATTTGGAAGAAAAGTAATGCTTCACACTTTAACGTCTTTATTTGTACAATTTGAACAAAAGGATCAAACTACATCAATGATATCAGTTGATTCTAGACATGAAATTTTGAAAGATGTTTGGAGAGATAAGGTTTCATATGCTCTTGATGTTTGGAAATTCAATGTGAATGAAGGTAGTTGTTGTGATGTTAATGCTTTATTATTAGATTTGAGAGTTAGATCTGAAAATAGTGTTGCAAAATATTTTGATTTAAATGATACAAGATGTAAATTCCCAACATATCATATGGCACAAATCAGATTAAGAATTTATAATTATGATTTATTAACACTTTCAGGGGCACCAAAAAGAATGAGTGTTGATGTTAATGAAAAAGATTATCACTTAGTAGAATCACGTTTGAAGAAATGGGCAAAATCTTTGGATGGTAGAGTATCAGTTGTCCATGCATACCTTTGTCTAATGGAATGCTTACTTAATGTTGAAACTATTGATTATGAACCTGAAATTGATCCAATCTATGAAAGAACTCATATTATTTTATATTGTTTATTAATAGTCTGGTGTTATTCTTATTTGGAACGAGGAATTGAATCGAATAAGTACAATGATTCCAAAGATGAAGTAAAATCATGTTTAGAAGATGGTTTCCATTACTTGAATAGAATCAAAAAAGCGTTTGCTGAAGAACTAATTGAAGATACTGATGCATTTGAGTATCATATGAGTATTAGAAAATGTGCTGTAAAACTTCCAGAAATTGAAAACTTCAATAATATATCAGGTTTATTTACCACTATGTCAGATGTTTTTTCTCGTTGCTTTTGGGATCTTGGTGTGGAATATTCAAGACTTTTATTGCATTGTCGAGATAGAATGCAAGGTAAGCAACAACTGTTTTGTACTGACATGTATGATCCAATTAGAAGGTAATTGTGTTTAAAATTTATATATAATTATTTATTATCTTTTAATTAAGTATCAGGTTTACCCCCATGAAATATCATTCATTTACGATATAACATTCATAGTAAATTAGTTTTAAGAAACAGTTACGATATTAATTATAAATTAAGAATTAGAACATATATTTAGAATTGAAAGAAAAGCACACAGATATAGATTTATAAAATTTTGAGTATTAATATTATTATTGTATAATATATTTTAATAAATGTTTCTGAATGACAAAGAGTGATTACCAGATCTATCCTTCTTGTCATCAACCTTTTGACCACTGATAATTAAATCCTTTTGCTTGTTCTCATAAACACAGACTTGTCTATGAATAATAGTTAAAATCATAGCAACACAACAACAACCCAGTGAGAATGAGTTACCTAAAGTATATGGTGCAGCTCTATAAACTTGACCAGAAATGGCACCAGCAAGATTACCAAATGTTTGATTTAAACCTAGACCTGTTGCACGACGGTAATGAGGAGCCAAATTTGTTGTAATCCAGATGATATTGACTTGAACAGAACTGTAAATCATTGTTGAAATTAAATATGTTGCAAAATAATTAACACCACCATTATCTGTTGCAAGTAATAAGATATAACCAATTAAACCTAAAGTTGAAGTACCAACAATCAACAACCATTTTGAACTTTTATATTTATCTGAAAGATAAGCAACAATACCAACAGATATAGCTGCTAAAATATAAACAGGGATGGATAAATATTGAGCTGCCATAGTATCATAACCTAATTGTAATTTTAGAATAGATGGTAAAAAGGTAGAGAACCCATAAAGAACAAGATCAATACAGAATTGAGTAGCACATGACAAGTAAACCTTTGGATCTTTAATAGCATATAACATTTCAGTTTTATCAAATGTAGCTGAACCTCTATAACGCTTTAATTGTTCTGATCTTATTTTCATAACTTGCTTGTCTTCTTCATTGAAGAACCAAGCATTATCTGGGTCATTTGGTAAACCAAAAAAGACAATAGCAGCAGAAAATAAAGATAAAATACCTTCAATAACGTATAACCAAGCCCAACTTTGAAAGTTATTACCAACAGGAGGAATCTTAGAAATACCAGTAGCGACTAAACCACCAAAAGCACCACTCATTGCACTAGCCATATACAAGTAACCTAATCTCTTAGTTTGTTCACGTCTCTTATAAGTCATTGTAAGATAAAGAGCTTGACTAGGAAATAGAATACCTTCTGTTAAACCTAATAACAATCTAGTGGTAACAAGAGAACCAAAACTTCTAACAAAACAAGTAAAAATAGTAATCAAAGACCATGCAATAATAGCAGCAGTCATAAAGTATTTTGGACCAAGTTTCTTTAAGAACAAAACACCTGGTAATTCAACACAAATATAAGTAGCATAAAAGACAGAAACACAAGTAGAATATTGAGAATTAGTCAAACCTAATTGAGTACTTAAACCAACAGTTTTAGCATTACCAATATTAGCTCTATCTAAGAAAGAGAAGAAATAAATAATACAAAAGATTGGCATGATTCTTGTATCAAGTTTTTTTAAAACAGCATTTTCTTTCTCTGGCTCAATATAAAGTTCATCATCTTTATCAAAGAATTCAACTTCAGATTCATATTGCTTTAACTCAACATTAGTTAATGACTTACTGTCAACGATGTCATTGTTAAGGCTTGAACTTTTTTCTTCAACGATACCAGACATTATAATTTAATATAGTAGTGTAAAATATTCAAGTTTGTATCTATTAAAGTCTTGTGTTCAATTTTGGAATATTTGGAAGAAATCGATGTTATTTTATAATAAAATATAATTTGGTTATTGTTGTTAGACTTATCTGTAGTATTTTAAATATTTCTTTTTTGAAAAATTAATCTCAATTGAGATATTTTAGCGTCAAATCAGATCTTGCTGCTGTTATAAATTTCTTGCAGATCACCAAGCAAAAAGCTTTTACCCAGTATTCTCTAGTCTCTACATGGTGGACAACATATCGTCCATTTTTCTTTTTTACTTCTTTCATATAGCTACTACTAACTACTAGTTTGTAGTTCTTACTATGCATTCAACCATTGATTATCATTACATCAGATCATATTTCAACCACAAGATTTATTAGTGGTACTATCATTAACTACAAGATAAAAAGCAAAGTGGGTGCATGGGTGAATGGTGAATAATTCGAATCATCTTTAACTCTTAACAGTTAACACAATATTAGCATATTGCAAATAATGCGTATATATTTTTTTCTTCTGTAATTACAAGACTCTATATATTTGAAACTGGGGGGACAGCAAAATTTATACTAGATCTGAAATGTGAATATGAAAATTAAAATAACTAATCTATATATATCAAATCAGGTACACTGTTGTTAAAAACACACTAAACGACTATATAAAATTCAATTTAGCCAGTGCAAATATTAATTATGGAGAAGGACGTTTATTAGGAGGAATATTCAAATAATTAGTCAATAGCCAATACGTCAAGACATCAGTAGCCAATAGCCAGTAGCACTACCAACTATCCAGTAGACCAGTACCCAGTTAGAAAGACCAGTTCAAATCCTTTGTTCATTGTCTCAGCTCTTTCAAGTACCAACTTTAGACGTTTCGATAACCGCAAATGGCTGGTCAACAAGGAAAATTCTGTCATTCAGCCAGTCAGCACTCAGCCACTCACGATAAGAGGATGGGTTTTGATCCAGACACTACTCTCTTTAGGCGATAAGGGCCCACTCCACTGGATGATGTATATCAAAGATCAAAGGTAACCTTCAAATAGTTGTGGAGCAATTACATCAACAACAATTTCATTAAACCATTAAACTCAAGCTTGGAATACTGTAGTGTGTACTTCAGCTTCTTGGTTTAGATGTGATTATATTGATCAGTTCTTCATCTAGCATTCGTTATAGATATTACAGTTTAAACATTAGATCAAACAAAGATATAAATCTAAAGCTATAATAAAACTGTTATAAGATTGAATCAATCTAATTTAGAAAACCAATAAATACACAAATCGCTAATCGTTTGTGCCGATTGATATTACTGTAGATCTAGTGTCAAATAATTTTAGATGTTGAAATATATATTAAGAAATATATCTCTATGAATTCTTATAAATTATTTCTACCATCTAATATTAATAATTGAGTAACAATGACTAAAATGACATTTAACGTAAGTAAATATATATCAAATTGATTACTTACTGTACAAACTTTGGTTGATCTTTAAAACTATTACTAACAAATCATTATCATAATTAGAGATTAATAAGATTCATATCAGATGATGACAAGATTTACTATGGAGATGCTGTATTAGAAAATGATTGCATTGATGTTTATGAATCCAAAGAGGCTAAAGTTATTGAAGGTGATATTCTAACTCAAGATTATGTTGTAACAAATGAATTAAAAAAGATTAAGAAATTGTTATGTCCTTTAGAACCGAAACAAGTAACAACTTTAA
Source organism: Ruyongia namnaoensis (assembly GCA_030563805.1). Classification (NCBI taxonomy): domain Eukaryota; kingdom Fungi; phylum Ascomycota; class Saccharomycetes; order Phaffomycetales; family Wickerhamomycetaceae; genus Ruyongia; species Ruyongia namnaoensis. The sequence continues at coordinate 9,820 of JAJMKA010000008.1, forward strand.
GATGTATTGGTATGAACTATACAAAACATGCAATAGAATTGAAATTAGAAATTCCAAAATATCCAGTATTATTTTTCAAACCAACAAGTGCACTAGTTGGTCCTTCTGATCCAATCATTGTTCCTGCTTGTTGTCAAATGCCACCAGCAAAAGTAGATTATGAAGTTGAATTGGCAATTATTATAGGTAAAGAAGGTAAAGATATTCCATTAGAAAAGGCTCATGAATATATTCTAGGTTATAGTATTGGAAATGATGTTAGTCAGAGAACATGGCAAATGGATAGAGGAGGATCACAATTTTGTGTTGCTAAAATGTTTGATACTTTTGCTCCTTTGGGTCCTTCAATTGTTTCTTCATCTGTTTTACCAGATGTCAATGGTTTAAACCTCTCCTCAAAAGTAAATGAAAATATTAGACAAAGTGATAATACTGGTGATATGATATTTAATTGCTTTGAAATTGTTTCTTTTATTTCTAATGGTACAACTATAAAACCAGGTGATGTAATTTTTACAGGAACACCTTCTGGTGTTGCAGCTGGTTTGTCACCTTCACCATGGTTAGAACATGGAGATGAAATTGTTTTTGAAATTGAAAAAATAGGAACACTTAAGAACAAAGTTGTATTTGAAAATAATCCAGAATTAGTTTCAAAACATATTTAAACTTATAAATGTCTACAAATTGAAAATACATCAGCTAAGACAATTATTCATCATAATTATAGATTTATGCAATACTAATTTAATATAAAACTGCAATACTAATATAATATAAAACCAGATTAAGAAATTTATAATTTGTAGTAAATGCATCAAGTATTAAAATCCTATTTTCTCTCCCTTTATTGATCCCTTTAATTTTTATATTTATCTTCATTCTCATAAACATCAAGAAGCAATTTATAAAATTTCTATTTCACCTGCCAATTCAAGTCTTCTACTACTTGATCCAACATATATTTTATAAGTACCTGGACTAATAATCCAACTTTGATCTTCAGTATCCCAAGTACTTATATCCCTTCTCAAAATATCAAAATGGGCTTTTTGAGTATCACCAGGTTTTACAAACACTTTATCAAAACCTCTAAGCTGTCTTGGTGTTTTAATTCCACTGCTATCTGTAGGATAATCAATATACAACTCTGCAACATAAGCTCCTTCAATATCTCCAATATTAGTAACCTCTACTTTAACAGTATAGAGAATATTCCATAATGCATCATTACCACCTAATCCTCCACCCGCTAATGGTTCATCATTATAATCATCTTCTGTATAACCTTCTGGATATTCAAAATCACTAACACTATAGATCTTTTCATTAAAAAGATATGGATAAATAAAACCAGGGACTGGACTAAAATCTTTGAAAGGAAATGTAGCGTCTTCAACATCCTTTAACTTTTCTTCTGCATAAATATATTCATCTAAATAAGGAGGTGGAGAAGGTAAATCTGTGGTTGGTGGTAAAATTTCTTTAATGGATAAACTAGATAATGAAAATTTGGTATAAGAAAGACCAAATCCAAATTCAAAACGAGGTCTAATTCCATTTTCATCAAAATAACGGTAATCCAACAAACGATTAAGATCATCACTAGGTTTACCTGTTATTGGAATTTGATCCACAATATCAACATATTGATCGTCTTTTCTAGCAATTGTAAAAGGTAATCTTCCACTTGGATTTTCATCTCCAAATAAAACATCTGCTATAGCCTTCCCAAAGAATTGTCCTAATGGCGGAGAATATAATACAGCAACAACATTTTCATTATCAATGAACGACTCAACATTAACTGGACCTGTGGCAGTGATAACAACAATTGTTTTATGGCATCGGTTAGCTATATGATGAATTAATTCTTCTGTGTTTTGCCAAAGTGTTAAATTCTTTCTATCACCATAATTACCATCAATTTCAATATAACCTTCACCAGAATCTGCATACCCAAATACAATAGCCATATCAGCATATTCTGCAACGTCTTCAACATGATCAAGATCAAATTCATCACTAGTATAATCAAAAACCATATCTCTCTCTCTGGCTTTTTTAGAAATTGCTTCATAAGGTGTGATACCATATGGAGGATTAACAGCAGATGATCCCCAACCACTAAATAATGCACCATCTGCACTAGCTTGGTCTTTCACATTGACTCCCTTAGGATCAGAAAATGCACCCATACCTGCCAACAACAATCTACGAACACCATCATTAACACAAATTGGTAAATGATGACCATCATTCTTTAATAAAACAATAGCTTCACGAGCAACTTGTAAGGCAGTCTTTTCTGTAAAATCATCACGAGCATCAATGTGATAATTGGCTTGCATAATTGGACCATAACTCTGGAAAGGAAATTCTTGATCATAAGTATGAAAAGTCCATGAACTAAAATTAGGAAGGTCTTCTTCACGTAATACACTTGGTAGCTTAATATCAATAGAATAAAATGAAGCTAAAATTCTAGTAACCATATCATTCAAACGTGACTGTGGGATTGTATCGTTGTATATAGCTCTAGTTAATAATGGACCCCAATATGATTTCCCACTACACCAATCACCAAATATTTCACCAGGCATTGACATATCTAAACCAGCCAAAGCAGAATCAACACCAGAATGTTGTGCACCCCAATCAGTAACTACAAACCCTTGAAATCCCAATTCATCCTTTAAAAGATAATTCAATAAATATGAGTTTTGACATGCATAAGTTCCATTAACTCTATTATAGGAGCACATAACACCTCCGACATCTGCATGTACAACATCTGCAAAAGGCCACAAATAGATTTCATGCATAACCTTATCTTTAATCTCTGAATCTATTGATGCATATAGTCTATCCCATTCACCACCCGTCCATTCATTCTCTTGACGGAAATGTTCTTGTTCATTTCCAATGAATTGACGTGCAACAGCAACTATTCCTTCTTGTTGTATACCTTGAACTGTTAAAGCACCTGCAACACCTTGTAAATACGGATCTGAACCAAAACTTTCCCAATTTCTTCCACCTTGAGCTTTGTAACCAATAGGCCCAACAGTTGGTCCTAAAAGAATATGAACACCTTTAGCTTTAGCCTCTTTCCCTAATGCTTTACCTCTGCGGTACATTAAGTCAGTATTGAATGTAGCACCTGTAGCTAAACCACAAGGAAAACTTGTAACAAAATCAGTAAATCTAATTCCATTTGGACCATCTTGTAAACAAAACGAAGGAATATTTAATCTAGGTACACTACCTGTGTTACCAATACAAGGGCCTGATCCCCAACCTGTTCCTGTTGTTAAATTAACTTTTTCTAAAATGGTCATTTCACTTACAATATCTCTTGCTTTAGCATATGCAGCTTGCCAAACATGTTGTAATCTTCCACCAGCAGCTATTTAAAATCCAAAGAATGGTTAGTAAAATAATTCAATTGAAGAATGAATTTTGTTTTCTTCTACCGCTGAACACTCATTGAAAATTGATACTGTAAATTAAGGGGTATAGAACAAACGAGAGGGATAGCATGGTGATGAATAGTAATTGATATCATATTCTGAGACCAAATCATCCAAATCAGAATCTGAATCAGGATCAATATACATTTGTTTACCACGAGCTTCTAATGTTACACCATTTTGATTAACTTGATTGTTATTGATTGAAACATCAGTTAAAACACCTCTTAAAAGGAATAAAAAGTAAACATATAGTAGTGAACCTGCTGAAACACCTATGGATGATGATGAAACCATAATCATGCTTATAGAAACAATGTTTAGTTCAAACAGTTTAATAACACCAATATTTTACAAATAAACTGGGTGGCAAACAAGTAAAAATATAAAAACAAAAACAAATAAATAAATTAAAAAAAAAAAAAAAGTCACATGACAACACCAAAAAAATTCGGAAAAGAGCGAGATCATTCCTGAGAAGAAAATTTTTTTAGAATTTTTTTTAAGAATTTATATAAAAGCATCCCTCAAAGCATCTCTTCTTCAAAATTTTAATTTACTCTTTATAATTAATTCATTGAAATATCAACTAAAATGTCACAACCTCTTGATTTCAGTATAAGTGATATAATCTTATACATTTTCTGCTTTGTTTTCCCTCCATTTCCTGTTCTTGTTAGGGTTGGTCTTTGCCACAAACATTTCTTTCTAAATGTTTTATTGACAATGATGTTTGGTATTCCAGGTACTTTACATGCGTTATACATTGTTTATGTTACATCTCCTGTAACAGGTTCAAGTAGTTCAAGAAACTCTGGTGATTATGAAAGACTGATTGAAAGTTCTACCCAAACTGTTTGTGAATGTCAACATCAACAGCTATCTGCTACAAACTCACATACTCAAAATGAAAATACAGCATCATTACCAACAGAACAACCTCCTGCTTATGAACAACTTGATCCTTCCATCATTAATAATTCCAATGACGTTGAAACACAACAACCTATTAAGAAATAATCCTTTTACCTCTGTTAAGTCATTACAATAGTGTATATGTGTGTGTTTTCTTTTTTGGTGGTTAATAACATACAATTTACCTAATTACAGATATTTTCTATGAACTCATGCTTAATCTTTTAATTTTTCTTTTAACTATATATATTTTCTTTTGTGATTCCTTTATTCCTTTTTACTAATTCATGTTAATGCTTTTGCTGTGTGGGTGTCTTATTTTCTTTTCTTTGTGCTTCTTTTTATGTTTTATGTTTTATCTTTAATTTCTTGTGTTTGATGGGTTCTGTTTACGTTTACAACGTGTATAAATTATTATAAAGGCTATAATATTATCAATATTTCTTGTATTTTTTTACTTTATATACATATCATTGTAACTAAATTCTAACACATTTTATAAGACTGCAGGTTTTCAGTCTATTTTTACATGAAAATGCTATATATTTCTACAAATCTCTTAAAAAGGTTAACCTAATTAAAATAAGAAAGTATTAAAAAAACCCAATAATTGTTATCCATTTATTATAACTTATAAAACCATTTAACTATATATAATCCCTGACAAAACAAAATGAAACCCAATTTAAACAAAAACATAGCAAAACAATACAAAACAAAGTATAAGAATAGAATTTATAATTGACTCTAATTTTTTGGACTAGTGTTTCCATGAACTCTAATCACTTGATCAAGAAGTTTATCATCAAGATAATCTTTGCTCATTTCTTGTTTAACCTTTTCACCTAATGCAATATCATCTTTGAAATCAAATAAGTGACCTTGAGCTTGACCATCAGATTTTCCAACCCTATTAGCTAAGCTACTTTCAAATGAAAACTCACGTAGCATTTTTTCCTTTTCTTCAGAAATTTTGGCTTCAATCATTAAAGGTCTAATACATAACCAACCAGTTTCTGTTCTAAAATGTCTACCTAAAGCGTCAGCTCTTGCAAACTTTTTACCACAACCCCATTTAGTAACCTTGTTATTTAAAAATCCACCACATTTAAACTTCTTTTCACCTAAATGTAAAAGTTCATGTCTCTTTCTATCATGATTACGAGCAAATCTTCTATCACAATGAGAACAACCAAATGGTCTCTCTGTTGAATGTGTCTTTAAATGACTCTTCAAGTTATATAGTCTGCTGAATATTTTATGACAATGTTCACATTCAAAAGAATCAATCTTCTTTTCTAGAGCTTCTGATTTGCTAATAATGCATGTCTTTCTTTGTTTACGACGCTTATGACCAATTAATTCAGCAGCACTCTTCTCAGCAGCAGAAATAGCTTTGTTAATTGTATCTGATGTAAAACCTAAATATGTTTCTAATGCTTCTCTATTAGATTGACCAACTAAATCTGGTTCAACTCTTTGTCTTTTAAGATTTTCATTCATTAATCCATTGTTATTGTTATATAATCCTGAATTCCAAACAATATCTTCATTAGTTTGATAACCAAATACTGGTTGTTGATTTTGTCTAAGATTTGAATTAAACATTTGATTATTGTTATTTGTAAATAATTGTGAATCTAATTGTGTTAAATCTTGAAGGCTCATTAAACTATTATTGCTGTTGTTGTTTTTCTTTAAAAGATTATTTTCTGAACCAATATTGTAATTATTATTAATGGATGGTGAAGCTAATGCAATCAATCCATTGTTTTGAAGTGCCAATGGAGAAGCTGAAGATAGATCAGATACTGAACTATTGGACCTTATATTAAGAAAATTGTTATTTGAAGATGAAGAAGATGATAATATATTTGAGTTATAATTTGATGAAATACCTAATACATTTGAATCATTTTGAAATTCAGATTTAACTCTAATTGATGGTAAGATTGATGTAGTATTATTATTATTATTTGGTAAAAAATAATTATGACTTGTACTACTATTGTTAATTGGGTATGAGTCAACAGAAGTAGAGTTTAAACCTTGATTAACAATTCCTGTTGTTGTAGAATTAGAACCAATACTTGAGGAAAAGTTAAAATCAATATTTTGACTTGAATCTTGATTTTGAGTATTATTGTTGTTATTATGGTTACTATTATGTTGGAAACCATGTAATTGTGGAATTTGATATAATGATGAACTATTAGATTGAGTAGAATTTGATTCATAAGAAGGTGAAAGGGAAGCTAATGTTGGTGTATTACTTGTGATCTCATGATTGTTCATAAGACTTTCAAGATTACTATTGGTTGCTGTTGAAAGAATGATATCATTATTGTTACTGTTGTTGTTGTTGATACTGTTATTCTTAATACCTGAATTAAAGTTGAAAGTTTGATTTGATAAATCAGCAGATAAAGGTGAGTTGTTGAAGTTCATGGTATTAATGTAGTTGTAATCAGTGAAAATATTTGTCATAGTAATATAGTAAAGCTTTATTAGTGATCACTTTCTGGTAAATGAAAAAAAAAAAAATAGTATTGATGAAGTCAAATTAGTAATAAACAGTAAGATTAAAATGATGACTTTAATTAGTTGTAATATGAAGATATTATAATATAATTGTTTGAATATAATAATATGTTGAATTTTTAATTGAAAGGAGTGTAAGAAGTAAGAACGTCTAAGAAAAAAAAAATTGTTGATGAAATAGGGAGATAAACAGCACAAATAAACTTGGTAATAAGTTAATTAGACTTTTTGATTCTGCTAAAGAGGATACGAGCTGTACTAAGAATTATTCCTTATTGAAAACAATTGAGTTTATTATTTCTTTAAATATAAGAAAGAAGGTTATATGATAAAAATTTTATTACTTTAAAAAACAAACTGGGATTTGGAAGAGTATTTATAATAATTGGGTTTTGAAATTTGAGTTTTTCTTTTTCTTTTGGGTTTCTGGGAATTGAAAAAAATATCCAAATCTCAAAAAAAAAAATTAAAAAATTAAAAAATTATGTTGTCATTTTTGTCCCAAAAAATTTAAAATATTCACGGCAATTGAATTTTTTAAAGAGGTTTTTTCAAGTTTTTCCAAAAACTGTGTGATCCGGGAAATGGCTAGTGGGCAGTGTTTCTATTATTTGTCTAATTTGGTGATTCGGTATTCAAAAAATGTACTAAATAAAGGTTAAACATGGCGCGAATTACTGGATTTTGGAAATTTTTCAAACACCTTTTTCGCTCCAGTATTTTCTGAATCGACTCTGATCAGAATGATTAATTTAGAAAACCATATTATAAACCATTAAGCATATTGGACTACTAGATAGGAAAACAAAAGGTAACTATTTTCATGCTCAAATACAAATGTTATGTATAAATCTACATATTGTTTATATTTGAAATACACGTTTGAGAATAATTGATGAATTTTGTTTATCTACTTTTATCGGCAATAGAATTAGTAATTGTCCTGGAAATTGAACTGGGTTTTCTAATTCTGCAGTTCTGGACTTTCTGGGTTTCTAAATTTCCTTATTTGGTGATTAATTTTCATAGAAACTGGGACAAATTTGAACGCTCCAATGAAAATCATTTCTTCTTGGCAAAAAAGATCCCGAAACCCCCAATCACCGTTAAATTCTTGGCTCCTTTGTATTTTTTATTGTTTTCCTAATTTCAATCACCATAAACTTTTTGTGATTTTCCAATTCCCTTTTAAAAATTACATCTGAATCAATACAGTCAAGAAACTGTGCCTGATAATTACCTATTCAACAATTATTTACCACGTATTTTGAAGTATACCCATAAATTGTTCAGTTACGCTATATTGTTGAACAGCTCCTGCTTAAGTTTCCGAATTACAACTTCGAACAAATGGCAAATGAACCGGTGAATCGTAAGTTTGAATTTTGATCTTTTTTTTTTGTCTCCCTAATTTTTTGCAGTTTTCACTGTTGGTGTGGAAAATAATTAATAACATCAACTAAATATAGATGTATAAAACGTCATTTAAAGTGATAAACTGTACCTGCTTGGTAGCTTGTTTAAAGGTGTGGCCTGGTGGCCTTAGAACCTTAGAATATATTATTAGAATATGTTATATTAAAGAGGCTATGTTCTCATGAAGAGAATTATAAAGAAGTACATACTACATAAAATCTTTCCAGTAGTATATACCATAGATAACTACATAGTGCTGCAAATTCAAAACCCAAGTTATTAATAATTAATATTAATTTAACGACGTTTTAAACTATAAAGTATGGAATATGGTATTATACAAATAGCTCAATTGTAGCAGATTAAGCGTTAATCAATCAAATATAATACACCATAAATTTATACAATTAATTTATCATATTCAACATCATTAATCAGTTATAGTTAAGTAAAATACTAGTAAAATCTTGTATACATTTAAAACATGTGTTAGCACGACATGAATTAAAATTATAATTAATATTACTGTCAATATCAAAATATCAGTTACTACAACGTTGAGCTAGCTCAAAATTAAATATATCTTACCAGTACAATTTATTGCATTGAAAAAGAACATTGAAATATTCAAGCTATATACAATTATATATTGCTTATGTAAAATATAGAAAATGTTCTCTATTGATCATTACAATAGTTTAAATGTGATAAAAAGAATTGATTATAGATCATGCAATTATCGACATTCTCCATAAAGTATGAACAGAAATGGTAGAATAATTTCTTAATATTAGATATTTGTAAAATACTATACAACTTATTCAGATGGGATTCATGGTCTTTACATAATATCTGTAAATATTGGTTATCTTATGTTTACCACAACATGAATGTATAACTGGCAAAAGATAACCATCAACTAACATAGTAATTTAATTTAGTTGATTATTGAGTTACTCTTAAAATTTAAACAGTCAACACTACTAAAGTCTGAAGTCTGAACTTTTCAGATAATATATATACAATCAGCCAGTTCATTATAATTTTCCCACTAGTATATGTAACTCTGGTGAATATTAGCTGCTTCTTTTCTCATTAAATATTGAGGACATGAGTGCATTTGCCGAATAATCAAAACTAATTTCTATTGTCAGAATAACAGTTGACACTTTACAGAAGATAGTTGACACTTAAGACTTGTAATATAACAGTTAACAACTTTCAAGTTTCACTATAACTATTTCTACTGTTTTATGTTTATGGAAAAGTGCAATGAAGAAGAGAAGAAACTTTGCAAAAAAAAAATAAAAAATAAAAATAAGCAAGAAGTAAGAACAACAACAAATTAAAATATAATCAAACATCAAATATTTAAACATCAATGAATTGCCAATTTCATTCCCTGAGATCAATACACTATAATTATTTGATATAATACACAATAAATAATATCCAAAATCAAACCAAGAAACAATAACACAACTGCTCATTTTATCCACATTGACAAATGGCATCTCCTATATTTGTATCCAATCTTAACTCAAGTTTTTCATTGATTGCTATACTGAAAGGATCACAATTTGCTATATTAGGTACTTATAGATTATTACAGAATCAATGTTTCTTTGAAAATAGCAAATATTTCAAATTCACTTATAAATGTATTCAATTTTCACTACTTTTTCAATTTTTACAATCTATTCCTTTAATAGTTTTTAAGGTATTATCAAATGTCATAAATTTTATTTTAAATTCAAATTACAGATCATTTATTAATCTAAGTTATAACTTTCAATTCAATGTTGTATTTTGGAGAGAATTATTTTCTTTGTATTTTCATTTTGTTTTTAATGTTCCTATTTTAGTCATTCTTTTATTTCAAATTTATAATACTGATATTTTTGATGAAGTATTTAATGAAGGTTTACAGTTTATTGATCAAGTCAAACTATCCATTGAAAGAGATATCCTCAAAAAATTACCACCATCAATTAATACTACTACAAATTCAGGGTCTGTACAACTATATTATCCAGGTTTATCTAATTTAAAAAAGATTGACCATGACTATGTATTTGTTAATTCATTCAGCTCAATTATAATTTCAAAAATTTTATCAATATTTCAATTAAGCATTGATTCACACCAAAGAAATCATTTAATAATTTTAATAAATTCATATATTAGATTTTGTTTGATAAATTTGATTATAAGCACAGTATATTTTATTTTACCAAATTTAATATCAAAAATATTCATTTCAATATTCTTATCAATATTTTTTAATTCTAAATTAGGGTCAAAAGTTTCAATTTTTATCTTTCTTATAGGAGTTACAATACCAAATATTCAATTATTTTATATTAAATTTTATTCGTTATTTAAGATATCAGAATTAGTTGTTAAGTCTCTATTAATTTCAACCTATTTACAAAAATTGAGATTGAATAATTCACAAATTGAAAAATGGATGGAATCAAGAGTTGGATTAATTTTTGGTTTTGGAGTCACATTTCAATTTTTATTCCTTTATATACCATACTTAGCTTCATTGATATTACTTGTTGAACAATTAAGTCTTTCATATTTTATAACACAAGTCACTGATCCCCTACCAATAAATGATGGTAATTCAAGCACAATATCAACTATCAATGAACCTTGGCTACTATCACAGATATATTGGAGTCACATTTATAAGAGGTTATATGTATCTGGTGATGGTTATATTCCATTGCCAGGTTCTTATTTAATTACACATTTTGATGGAAGTTTTAACAAATCTTCAAATGTTTCAAGCTCAGGAAATAATTCAATTTTTAGTACACCTATATCATCTACTACCAATCTTACAAAGCTGAATCAACAAAATGTATTATAGCAGAAAATTCAATTTAATAATACTTTTTGAAAATTCATATATTTCTTGTATCTGGTATACTGTTGTTGTGTTGTTGTCCATTAAGGAGATAAGTATGAATTAAGAGAAGAAATGGAATAAATAGGCAAGAATGAAGCCATCGTTACGAAGATTAAATATCAAATGTATATTCATTTTTATTAACATTATGGAATGGTTTTACAATTAAACCGCTTTAACATTTAAACGGACTAGATGGATCTTTATAAATAGATAATGGTGTTGGCGTTGTTGTTTCCACTATTGTAAGATTATAAGTGTAAAACTACTAAGTGATGTTTTGATCTGAACTCCTCTCCAATGTCTAGAGTCTAGAGATTGCTGATACTCATAATATAATAATTATATAATTATTTCTTCTATAACGCGAATTCGTTATAATCATTAATGATAAATTCATAACCATAAAATGAAAAAAGAGCATTCCATATAAAATCAGGTTGCTAATATTTTTGGTCATTTTTATTACAAGTTACAACTAGTTTATAGTTACATACTAGTCTAATTGATTGTTATATAGTGGGTTTTATGTTTTATTTGATTGCTTATTAATTAATAAGGGGAAAAAATATATAAATGTTTAGATTTTCCCCTTAAAAACTTTTCAAAGTCAAAGAAACCAAAAACACTTTACAAATTAATATTGATAACACATCAAAGCACAATGTCAGAAATAGAAACTCCAAAACTAGCATCTGATTATAGTATCAAATTGAATGATGGGAATTCAATTCCATCTCTTGGATTAGGCACAGCAGCTCCTCCTGAAGATAGAGAGAATTTAAAATTATCTGTTAAAGAAGCAATCAGAGCTGGAATTCGTCACATAGATACTGCTTGGTTCTATGATACTGAACCATTTATTGGTGAAGCACTAAAAGAACTGTTTGAAAATAATGAAGTTAAAAGAGAAGATTTATTTATAACTACAAAAGTATGGCCAAGTTTATGGGATAAACCAGAAGTATCATTAGATAAATCATTAAAAGATCTTCAATTAGATTATGTTGATTTAGTTTTACAACATTGGCCTTTATGTTTTGGTGGTGTTGATGAAAATGGACTTCCTGGTAGACCACTCAATGAAGATGGTACTTATAATATTATCAAAGATGCTGATCCATTTGCAACTTTCAAACTTCTAGTTGAGTTAAAAAAGCAGGGTTCAACAAAGTTTAAATCAATTGGTGTGTCAAATTTGACTATTCCTATGTTAGAAAGACTTATTGAAGAAACTGGAATTGTACCAGCTATTAACCAAGTTGAATTGAACATTAGATTACCACAAGTTGAATTAGTAAATTTTTGCAAATATAAAGGCATCATTTTGGAAGCATATTCTCCATTGGGTGCAACAGGTGGACCCTTATTGAAAGAACCTAAAGTTATTGAAATTGCAGAAAAATATAATGTTTCTCCTGCTTCAGTTTTATACTCATACCATGTTTTAAGTGGAAGAGTTGTTATTCCTAGAACTTCAAAGCCTGAAAGAGTTAAAACGTTTGTTGTTATGGCACCATTAACCAAAGAAGATATTGCAGATTTAACAAATGTTGGTGTTCAAGATCCATGGAGACATATTAATCCACCTTGGGCAACAGAATTGGGTTTTGCTCATTTTAGATCCCAATCTTGAATTAATTTTAATACTTTTACCAGAAATATCATTAACCAATATCAAAGTTATCGACAAATTAGGGTTACATAGTTATTAGTTATATATAATATATATCAATAATCCAAGATTGAACATCTTAATACTATAATATTGACAGTAATTTTGATATATTTCAATAGCGTAAGTTTCTAGTAGTAAAATTAGTACAAGGAAAGAAAAAAAAAATAAACACCACGATATTCCAATTATCTCCAAAATTAAAACATTAAAACGTCCATATATCAATACAACTTAAATAAACATAATTGAACTACATATACCATTCAGCTATAGTATACATAATATCACCAACAATTATGACTTCAAATCCAACCAAATTATCTACTGAATATTATTTCAAATTGAATGATGGAAATAAAATCCCTGCCATTGGATTAGGAACTGCAATTTCACAACAAGAAACTGATAAATTGAAAGAAGCCATTAGAGCTGCAATTAGAGCTGGTATTCGTCATATTGATACAGCTTGGTATTATGGGAGTGAGCAATGTATTGGTGAAGTTTTAAAGGAATTGATTGACAATGGTGAAATAAACAGAGAAGATTTATTTATTACAACAAAAGTTTGGCCTTCATATTGGAATAGAGCAGAAGAATCTATTAATAAATCACTAAAAGATCTTCAAATTGACTATGTTGATTTGGCTTTACAGCATTGGCCTGTAGCATTTGATGGTACTGATGAAAATGGTCTACCAGCTGTCCCAAAGAACCCAGAAACTGGTGCTATAAACTTTGTTAAGTCATATGACCGTTTTACTACATACAAACAATTATTAGAGATAAAAAAGAGAACCAATAAGATTAAATCAGTTGGTGTTTCTAATTATACAGTTGAAATGCTCCAAGAAGTAATTTCCCAAACCAATACTGTTCCTTCAGTTCTACAAGTTGAGTTACACCCAAGATTACCACAAAAGGATATTATCAAATTTTGCACAAATAATAATATTATTGTTGAGTGTTACTCTCCATTAGGTGCAACTGGTGCACCTCTATTAAAAGAACCTAAAGTTATTGAAATTGCAACCAAATATGATGTTACACCAGCTTCTGTTTTATATTCATACCATATTCTAAGTGGTAGAGTTGTCCTCCCAAGAACTTCAAACCCAGAAAGAGCAAAGCAATTTATTAATATGGCACCATTGAATGATTCTGATATCGATGAATTAGATCAACTTGGAATCAAAGACCCAAAAAGATTTATTCAAGATGATTGGGGTGTTGGTTTAGGGTTTGAACATTGGAAAACTAAATTCTCTTGGGAAAAATAAAGAAAATTATATAATTGATAAAACTAAATGTTAGTAAATTTTAAAACAATATGTTTAATGTTATTGTAAGACTTAATAAGAAAGTGAACTATCACATTCTTCAACGATATCACTAATTCACCACCTAAATAATCGTTTTGAAGTCACGTGCATTTTGATTTTTTTTTTAAAAAAACTTTTTTTTTTTTCAAAAGATTTTTTTTTTTTGTAACTCTTCTTCACTGAAAAATCATTGATTGTTTAAAAGTATATTCAAGGTTCATTAAAAGAATGGAACTCCCAGAGTCGTCTAGAACTCAAAGTCCAGAGTCATACTTATATACAGGACTTATAGAAGCACATCTTGGTAAAAGGGCTGCTTTAATTTCATCAACATTGATAAGTTATGGAAGGTTAACATTAAAAGATTTAAGTAAAAAAGCATCTTTGTCCATCGTTTTGACTAAAAAGACACTTGTTAGTTTGATTCAAATGAACTGTGTGTCTATATGGAAAGATTCAGCAAAAGGTCCAGAAAGAACATTTTATTATTTCAAAGAAGACGGTGTCTTATTGTTTCTATACTCGGGTGATATTATTTCATATTTTGATAAAAGATACCAAGATGATTCAATAACTCATATTATTCAAAATGTTTTAAGTCTGGGAAACCTAAGTATTAAGGATTACATATCATCACAAACTGAAGGATCAAATACACAATTGGAAAAACTATTTCTAAAGTTAGTTCAAGATAAATTTTTGATACCAATTGATCCATCTCATTTCAATCCATATAAAGATCTTTGGTTGCAATGTTATAAAAATAGTTATAATAAAATTCCTAAAACACCAACTGTTTCTGAACTTAAAAGAACAGCAGAAGCAAAGGCATCAGCTAAGATAGAATTTCTTGCACTACTCAATAACCAACCTGAAAAATTAATAATAAAAGACAAGATTTCAGCATCATCAAAAGTAAACCCAGATATTCCTCTTGCATTTAATCTAAATATGTTTTTAAAATCTAGAAGAAGTCAACAGCTTGTATACCTATGTTCTCATAAAGTTGGTAAGGTCACATCTGTTATATACCAAGCTGCTTTACAATATTCAGAAGTTTCCTCACCAGATGTCATTAATCCTTTATTAAAGATTGGATTGACTGCTGAAATGAAGGAAGATCCAAAAGATTATGAACCTAAAAATTCACTCACATTTGGACCAAAAGATTTGGTAAAGTATTTACCTGATGGTTTAGATTTAAGAGATTCAATTTTGATTGGTCCACAAAAGAGAAAACAAAATGATGATGAAGATGATATATCTAATTCTTCAGGTTCAAGAAAACGTATAAAGTTAGAAAATGGACTGGTTGATTTAATCGGTAATGATCAGGATGATTTAGCTATCAATAATAAGATAGATATAAATACTATTGATCAACATTTAAGAGTCTTATTGAGTTCAACAATCCCATTTTTAAAGAAATCCACCAATGGTCTATATTATATACCGTATCCTGAAGTTTCAATACTACTGAAGAGAAATATAAATGACTCATTATTAACTGCTACATTAGGAAATCCATGTGCTAGAATATTAAGGTGTGTTAGAGATAATAGGTTAGTTTCAGAAAAGTTGATCAACTCAGTAGCAATGATAAAAGAAAAGGATGCAAGAGCATTAACTTCATTATTAGTGAAATATCACTTTTTAGAAATCCAAGAAGTTCCAAAATCAGCTGATAGAGCTGCCTCTAAGACAGTATTTTTATTCAGAAACACTGAGAAGCATAGTTTTGACTTTATTAAAAGTAATATTTGTTGGAATATGGGGAAATTGCTTGATAAAATTGATCAACTTAAATATGAGAACAGCACATTGATTACTAAGATTAACAGAGAAGATATAAAGGGTAAGGAATCTGAATTTCTATTACCAAGTGAAGTTACACAATTAAGAGATTATCAAAGTCAGGAATTAAATTTTACCATCAAACTTTATAGACTTTTATCTATTTGGGAAGCTTATAAATTTTACTAATTTTATTTTTTGACAGCAATGCTACAATTTTAATCTTTAATTTTTTTTTTATTTGGTTACGTCTACTATCTGACTGAAGTAGTTGGTATTTATATATTTGTTATTTAGACCGAAGTGTACTCGTTGTTCAATGACCATATCGTTATTTGTAGGTCTGTATTCAATTTACAATGTTAATTGCTAGTTCCGGTCTAAGTTGGTCGGAATTTTCAAAAGAAGTAATTTGTAAACAAAGGCTACACCAAAAAATTATTTCAGAATTATTGTAAATATTATATCTGAATATTCCTCTAACACTCGTTGTCACTTTCTACTAGATATTCAGCAATTAGACACATACATATATTGATCAGATACAACATAATGGCTAAGAAAAAGAGTAATTCCAAAGGTTCTAATATAGTTGTTGATATTAAAAAAAGCACATCAATGAATTTTGATCATATTGCTACAGATCAGATGAATAAATTGAGGGACTCATTTCAACTTATAGATCAAAACAACGATGGAAATATTACTTATGATGACCTTGAGAAAACATTTGAGTCTTTGGGTAGAACAGTTGACTGTCAAGAGCTGAATACAATGATGGAAAATCGCCCAAATCCACTTTCTTTCACTGCTTATTTATCAATTTTAGCAAATGAACTTACCAAGCTTCCACATAATTCAGAAATAAGGAAGAGTCTAGAAATATTCTCTAATGATGATGGTGAAATTAATGCAAATGAATTAATGGAAAATCTTAAGTCTATTGGAGTTTCAGAAGAAGAAATTCTACCTGTTTTAAAAAGATTTCAAAAGGAAAAAATGAATGGAGAGCAGTTATTCATGGGAGATGAGTTTATTAACTATATATCAAACTGATTAAGTATCTCCATGGTATCACCTCATAAATATCAATGTTCATTTTTCTATGGAACCATAAACACAAAATGTGATTTTAATTGCAGAAACTATCACATCTGAAAAAGAATCAATACTTACAAAGAATTTAAGATATTGAAGTTATGTTAGCGAGTCAATATTATAGTATCACTGGGTTTTATTGACTTCTAGGGTACAGAACTGTTACAAAAAGTCAAAATATCTCTTTTAAGTAAACTAGTGAACTTCCTAAATTTCTGTTATTAATTTTAGATGAGCAGAACATGAAAAAATTTTAGGTATACAGATATTTTCATGGTCATGATTAATACTTACTTGTTTTTTCCCTCTAAGAAAAGCTTATTATAACATTATTTTTTATAGGTAGTAATATACAATGGTTGTTATTCTATTAGGATCAGAAATTTGAAATACTTTTACAACTTTTAAACATCAATATCAACGATAAGTTCATCACAACCCCAATCTTCATAACTTCCATCTGGTAAATATCTTCTAATAACAAGAGGAATTTTCTTTTGTGATAATTCTTTTATAGCAATTTGAAGTGGATCTGTTTCACCTTCTAAATCAACAAGAACAGGTGCATTCATTGATATTTGAAGAGCTCTAGTTCCTAAAACTCTAGCTCTTTCATATTTTGTCATATATGGAGTAGTTGTTCTTCTGTTTTTAGGGATGGCAAGTTCTTTTTGTGATTTTCTCTTTTGGTGTTCATGTGAAAACTCTTCTTGTCCTGTACCACCATTAACAATAACTCTTCCATCTTCAGCAACGACTTCTTGTTCAACTGGTTCTAAGTCTTCATAATCTGAATTGAATTCTTGTTCAAAATCTTCAAAATTTTCATGGCCTTCATTGAAACTATAACCAGAATAAATGTTAGTATCATTTGACTTCCATTATCTTGATATAAAATTCTAAGTGATGATTGTTCATTAGAGTGATAGTAAATATAAGCAGTTTATCCTATATGAACCTGCTCTAAGAAAATTAACATACGCATCATCGCCAAAGTCAGACATGATCTATTTTATAATAGTTTATATTGAAACCAAAAGATATAATATTGGTTATTCATTTGAAGTTCAAAGTTGAAATAAATTTAAAAAAAAATTTTTAGAAACAAAAAGTCACGTGATTGGAAATAATCATAAAGTTGAATTTAAGAAATGAAAGTCTTTTAATAAAAGAATAAGCATCTTCTAAAGTTAATAAAGAATGAAAAGAACAAACTAATCTCTATATACTGTGTATTAAATCATTTCAAGTAATCGTTTAAGAAATAATAATAAGAGTGTTGTTGTTGTCATAGTAAAAAACCAAAAACGATGAGGACAAAAAAAAAGAAAATTATTTTAAATTGAAAACAATAATAAAAACTATTCAATTATAACATCATTAAAATATGTCTCTGAACGGTTCAGATGATGAACTATGTATTAACTCCAGAGGAAGAAGCCAGAGTGTCACAGTGCCTTCTTCTGTATCTTCATCTAGGTCTTCTTCTTGCAGTTCAAGGCCTAAACGATATATTTGTGATTATGAAGGCTGCTCTAAAGCATATTCAAGACCTAGTCTATTAACACAGCACCAGAGAACACATACTGATACTAGACCTTTTAAATGTGATTCATGTGAAAAATCTTTCTTCAGAAAAGACCATTTAGAAAGACATCTCATTTCACATGCTGGTGAAAGTTTATTTACGTGTTCTGTATGTGGGAAAGGTGTTAATTCTAAACAGCATTTGAAAAGACATGAAATTACACATACAAAATCATTTAAATGTGATTATGAAGGTTGTGATGAAAGTTATTATAAACATCAGCAACTAAGACATCATATACAATCATTTCATCTTAAAACCTTGGTCTGCAAAATATGTGATAAGACATTCCAAAGGCCCTATAGATTGGCCAATCATATGACAAAACATCATGGTGAATCACCAGCTTACCAATGTACATTTCCAGGTTGCTTTAATAACTTTAAGACCTGGTCTGCCCTTCAACTTCATATTAAAACAGATCATCCAAAGATTTCCTGTGAAGTATGTGGAAAAGGTTGTGTAGGAAAAGATGGTTTAAGAATGCATATGATGATACATAGTCTTGATGATCAATCAACTCTAAAAAGATGGAATTGTTCTGAGTGTACATCTTCTTTCTTAAAGAAGGACGAGTTGCTTAACCATTGTAAAGGTGTTCATGGCTTTATTCCTAATGATTTGTTGATTCAAATACAAAAATCAACAAAGAAAGAAGTCAAAGATTTTACTATCAAAGAAGATCAGATAGACACTACTACAAATGGGTTAATCAACTCACCAGCCCTCAGTTTTACAAAATCCCAGAAAGTTATCACCAATGGGTCGTCTATTGATCTTTTATTTAATTCAATAGCTCTACCTATTAAAAAACTGAAATGTTCATATACCAACTGTGATCGTTTGTTCAAAAATCAATATGACTTAAGAAGACATTTAGAATGGCATGATAAGCAGAGACTAAAATATAAGAATATTCTCTCTGATTCACACCCAGAAGATATTGTGGTGTCTATGGGACCTGATTGTGATGAATTGACTAAAAACTACAACAAACTTCACAGCTCTGATGAGATAACTATCAGTAATAATATTAACAATAATAATGTGGAAATTAAACACACTAATGAACCTTGCAAAACTAATGAAACTAATGACACTAATGAAAAATAAAACTAATGATAAATAAATTTAATTATGGACTATTACAATCAACAGTGATAAAGAGATTGGATATTAGATTTCATGATGATATACATAGAAACTAAATTTGTATAACTCTTGAAATACAACTTCTTATTCAATACCAAAAGTGATTACATGAGACATTTCAACCTTTCATATTCATATCACTCATAGTAAATAATAAATCATCATCTTCATAATCTTCGCCAGACTCTCCAGGAACAACGGTTTTAACACGACCAGTAACAGCGTCTATCTTTCCAGAAATGTTGAACGCTTTATGAGGTTTAGCATATGTATTAGTAGCAGCTATTGTAGGTGTAGAATGACCGATGCTGATACTTGATCTATTTGATTTTTTCAAAATTGAGGAAGGTGACACTGAACCGAGTCTTGAAACTGTAGGTATGTTGGAAAGAGAAGAGTTTTGTAAAAATAATGAATCATTACTGTTATTATTAACCTCCTCTGTGAGTCTTGATGATATTGGTGGAATGAATGAAGGTCTAGGAGAACTGTAAGAGCCTCTGTGTAAATTAGTGCTGTTTTTAGGAATAACAATAGTTTCAATCCGGCTTTCAGAGTCATTAGGAGGTGGTGTTATTGATTTTGAATATAAACTTGCTGTCATGCTATCAGTGAGATAATCATTTTGATTTTTCATTGACTGGAATCTTCCTAGAGAATCATTGATATTAGGAGCATATGATAATCTTAAATCAGGTTTTGAATCAATTAATTTCACAAAATCATTTAAATCTTCTTCAATATAATATCCAGAAGGAACCCTGCTATTTGAAGAAAAACTATTTGTTCTCTCAGAGCTCAATGGATTTGCTCTTTCAATACTAGATGATCTCCGTACAGACGAGTTTCTTCTCACAATTTTACCAAATGATGAGGAATATTTAGGGGTTCCTCCACTTGAACTGAGTTCAACATTTGAATTTGGAACAGGAATACCATAAACAGATCCTAAAGAAGATGTTATAGACTTTGGAATTGAAGTACCTACTAATGAATTTGCTCTTTGGTTTCTTAAACGGTTTGTCAAAGATGGTATTGATCCATTTCTAGCACCTGGTGAACAACTTGATGGTGGAGGAGATGACAATCTAGCTGTAGTAGTTAATTTTGTTTTTGGTGAAGCAGACATATCCATATTTGGTGGAACTCCATGTTGATCTATATTCAAAAAATGGTTGGAAAGAGTTTCTTCGTTATCTATAAGTTGGAAATTGCAGTTCTTTCTATAAGAAACTGAAACCTTTAAAGTACCAAGTGATGTCTGAACAGGTTTAAGATGCTTTTGTGATAAATGGTCATGTTCTAAGTTTGATATTATTGGCTTGCTCAACCCAATTCTACCTTTTGATGCAATTGGCTTATAACCATCTAAAATTCTAGTACCTAATTTCAGAGGAGATCTTGTTAGTTTGATTGTTGATAATCTTTTCAGTAGTCTATAAGTTGGCAAGAGTTTAGAAAGAGTATATAAATATCTGAAAGTCAAAACCAATCTTTTGTATAATAAAGGAAGGTCTTGGACCAATTCTAAATCAATAACAGAAGTATCCAATTCAATTAACCATCTTTCCAATACAACTTCAGTCTTTTTGGGCTTCACACTCCATACATCCACATTTTCATCCTTTAAAACCAATGATTGTTTAAGGTTCAAATCTCTGAGATCCAAAAATGTTTCTATAACAATAGGATTTGCTGATACACCATTGAATGTTTTCCATTGTTTTAAATCATCTCTTGATAAATCAATTGTATCAAGATTAAACCATTTATTCAGTTTTGGATTATCTGTATCCTTATTCTGGATATATTGAGATGTCTGTTTATTCATTGGGTTTCTTGGATCATTATCAACAGCTGTTCTTGATTGGATTATTACAGTTGCTGCTTTTAAGAAGAAATTTAATATAACTTGTCCTTGCTTATCCTTCTTGTTTGAAGACATGACGATTGATTTGAAGTACTCCCTATAGTTACTTGATTTGAAATATGGTATATAATAATGATTGTATGAAGATATTTGAAAATATAATTGAGTGATGGATACACCAAAGTATCAAACTGAGTAGATGTTAAATAAGTTGCAGCTGTTTATATTGTTGTGTATTTACAAATTTGATTAAACGAGACCAATCTTTTTGTAATAATAAACAATCGCTTTTGTCCGGAACTATGATTATGCCAAAATAAATTCAAAAATCCATTCACACAGTTTTCTATTAATCCATATGATTACTACAAACTACAAAGAGATCACATAAGTTTCAGATGAAAATGATTTTAGGAATATATACGAGCTTGTATTAAAATAATTTTATATATAAATTAATCTTTTTTTATAAACATATTAAACATTAGTCATTAAACTTAAAAATATCATCATTTTTGTGAATTAAATTTATTCAATGTCATTTATCCAAAGATCTAAATAGAGGTCAAGAAGACAAGATGTACTCCAAGCCTGTGTTGGTGAAGAATCATTACAGTAAGCACCATCTTTATTGGTTAGTTCAGCTAAACCAGCCCAAGGACTTTCTCGTATCCACTTTCTATGTTCTTTCAATCTAACAGTCAATAATTGATTTAATTCAGAAGAAGGTTTACCTAAATCATTTCTAAACTCTGAACTTTCAAGGTGATATTTGTGAAATGCTCTTAAGAAATAACCAAATACCCAAACCCATTCTGGACCTTGATGATAATTTCTACCTTTGGAAGTGGAAAAGTCATCTGAATCCTCAGAGTTTATGTAGTAAGGTCTATAGTTAAGGTCAGATGGATCAAGAGTTCTCATACCTAATGGTCCTCTTAAAATTTTATCAGCATTTAATAAGGCACGCAATGCTTTATCTGGAGAAAATAACTCTGGTGCAACAGTCATAGCAATTGGAAAGTTTGGTCTAAATTGATAATCTTCGTATGGTT
Organism: Ruyongia namnaoensis; assembly: GCA_030563805.1. Lineage (NCBI taxonomy): Eukaryota > Fungi > Ascomycota > Saccharomycetes > Phaffomycetales > Wickerhamomycetaceae > Ruyongia > Ruyongia namnaoensis. The sequence continues at coordinate 32,639 of JAJMKA010000008.1, forward strand.
TTCCCGATCCATATAAATCTTTATAAATTCCTCTTCTGTTAATAATATTTGGGTCAACGTTATATTTTGAATCATCATCAGGATTTTCAGGAATATAAAAACATTTTTCAAAATTATTCTGTAATAACTCATTCCATTCCTCAAAACTTATAGTTGAATCATCATGTTTCTTAACACTAGTATATTTAAAATGGCCATTTCTATTCAATTCAATAACGAAGCGTAAACAACTTTTTAATAGCCCATTTATTTCAATAGCAGAACCATCTCTTGGAGTCCCTGGTATACCTTTACTATGTGCACGCTCACTTTCACCCATTTTGTCCATCCATGTACCACAGTTTAACTGAGAACCACCATGAACCAAACCAGTTCCCCAATCAACACCAACAGAGACATTAAATCCTTCTGGTTTCATTTGACTATCTAATCGTGTACCTGCATTTGCTTCTCTATAGGAAATTCCATGTGCATGACGAGATAATATTTCATATAGGATATCCTCCAAAGTTGTTTCATAAGAAAAGGCTTCAGGTGAATTGTATTCCACAAATGTATCATCAAGTGGAAACCTTCTTTTAACACGCTCTTGTAAAATATCAGTACCATTTGTAACAATCTTGCAATAATCTTGGACACACTGAGAAAAAAACCAAACTGCATCTCTTGCATTATATCTAGGGTTCTTACCAGCATCCAATAAATTAGGAATTAAACCATGTTTCAAAGTACTTGCAAAATGAAGAATATGACTTTTAGCATCTTCATATCTACCAGTTGCTAAAAACAGACCTCTTATTGAAATAAATATATCTCTACCCCAACATCTCATATAGTCATAACTAAAATGAGGTAAACCAGCAGCTAAACAAGGAATATTATTAAATGGAGTAAGAGAAGTTGATCTCATATATCCAGTCATTTGTACAGAAGTAAGAGCTAAACTTTGAACAAATAGATTAGAATTTTTGATCTCATCAGACATCAAACTTAATGCCTTAAATCTCAATGCTTCATAAGCAATCCCTACTACTAGAGCAAAATATCTTGGAACCAAAAAGAACGGAACAGCTTTAATTCTATCTAATCTTGATTTTAACCAGTATCTGAACTTGTCAATACCATCATCATCACAAAACTTTTGCAATCTATTTGTAATATAGTCCAATGCCCATAATCCATTTCTCAAATGATCAGATAAAGGATGTGCTAGATCATTGTTTCGAATTATAACCTTAAGGACAGAAATCCAACCTTGTAAACCTGCATAAACAAGTCTTCCATGATTAGGTATATTGTATACACCATCATTACCACCACTAGAGTCTCTTTCTTCAGCCTCACATTTATAAAGCAATGCATTGATATCATATAATGATAGGTTCTTACTTGCTTCAATCGCACCATTTCTAATAAATTCATCCAATTCCTTATTTACTGCAAGACATTTAGTTTTTAAAATCATAATAGAACCTTGAGGAAAGAAATCTGGTAATGTTATTTTAGAATCAGTATTATCAATTAGCTCAATTCCAGGGGCCTTTAGTTCGGTTACTTGAACTGGAACACCTTTGATATATTCAGGATCATATTCAGGATCACCTGTTTTTTGAAGACAATATTGAAATCCATTTTCAACTATAGTTCCTTTCAAAATTACAGGAGCTAACCATTGATCATTTTCTGTTTGAAACTTAGTTCTAGAAATTAAAAACCAACCTTCACCGCTCTTAGCATTAAAACGTTGTAAAGTGATATATTGACCTTCATGATGAACATGCATCTCGTGATCTTCGGCTTGATAACTGGAATTAGAAATAGATTCTCTTATTTCAAATAATTTAGCTTTGATTTCACCAATTCCTGATCCAACTGTGTATGATCTATCTTCATTAACAACATCTAACAAGTGAGGATAACATTCATCATACCCAAAAACAGAACCAACAGCAGTATAACACAAAGAAACTAAAGCAGCATTTGGCAAAGTATCCTCAACAGCTCTCTTGTCATAAGGTGTTTCATTATCATGTGTACAGTCCATAAATAAAGCATGTACCTTAGTTGGAGTTAACATCCTTGGGATTTTGATCTCTGAATCACATGTTTTCACCAAACTATCTATATTATCAGATGGATATGCAAAATCATCCAACGGTAAAGGTTGGAAAGACCCAATAGGATTTCCAGCATGACGATAAACTAATCTGGATAACTCATCCACTGACCATGCCTGCATTGCTTCTCTAATCAATGAGCTAATCGCTAGTCTTTCAACAAATAAATTATCCATATCTTCAGAACCAGAGAATAATTCAGCAACAATGTATAAATGAGGATTAACTCTTCTAGCAATATCCAAAAAATATTCACCAACATGTAGAGGAGTAGAATGACAATTATCAATTCTAAAACCATGGAATATCTTAGCAGAGATTTTAATATATTCAGTCATTCTTTCCCATAAATAAGGAGAATCTTCAGGTTTTGAACCATAACGTAATTTGACACAGTCACCCCAAATAATAACTTCTCTAAGTAAATATGATTTAGTCTTAGATGAAGCAAAATCAACCAAAGGATTACTATCCCAAATCCAACCATTATTAGCTAGTTGGTAATCATTACCATCAGAAGCAGTAAATCTTGTGAAATAAGGTTCAGTTAAAGGATTTTTGTTATTGATTTCACCCATTTTTGGACCATTTTGATCAATTCTTAAATATTTTATTCTATTAAACAACTGTTCCAAAATTTCTTCAACATCATTATCATATTCTTTATATCTAGGCAGATTGATTTCATCTAATAATTTATGGGCCTCATTTTCAATTTGATCTGATGAATAATCTTTATAAAGAGATTTCAAAATACTAGCAAATTTTATAATATCAACTTTGTTATCAAATCTTTTAGCAAATATTGAATTGACTGATTTTTCATTAACAAATTGAGCAAGTTTCACAATATTGGATGAGATATCATTAGGGATATCAACATTTACTAATTTATTCAATTCAGTAGAATTCCAGATCTCTTTAATATCCTTCAATGTGCTAGTAACATCTAAAACATAAAATTCCCATAACTTAAGTTCATTTATAACATGGACTTTGATACCTTCCATGATTTTCAAAAGATCAGAAACAGTTGAAAGGGTAGTTGGATATCCTAGGTCTTTCAATTTGGAACTAAAATCTAATAGTTGTGCATCTAATTCAATTGCAGAAGTTAAATGTGGAGCAGTTTCTTTATTATAACCAGCATCTGGGTGGTCTCTTAACCATGAAGAATTATTTGCTGTATGATTGAAAACAACATCAGTAATTGACAATAAATTATGATCCTTTTCCAAACGTTTTACTAGATTTGATACATCATCTTGTGATTTGAAATAAGTTTTATCAAATGTCAATTGGTCATATATAGAATAAGGAGAATTAGAATCACCTCTCTGTTGTAAGGGGGTAAAATGGATCATATTATACTTTTTCTTTTCAATTTCATTAAATATTAGGTTCCAGCCTTTGATATTTGGACCCAACCATTTAGAAACAACAGATTGTAAAGCAATTGAGTTCATGGATAAAAACTTATCGTTTATATATAGAGATGGAGGTACCACAAAATAGAATTTTCTAGTTGTTTTTAAATGATCATTATCATCTCTATATGAAATATAATAATTGAAAGACCCTGGAGAAAAAATTTTAATATCTAGTTCAATATTAGTTGAAAATGAATTAGGAATGACATATTTATAATATTGATCTCTTTGAAATTCAATATCAGCTTTTGGAGGTACATTAATCCAAACTATACCATCTCTTGATATTGGGCACGAAGCGGGTATAAATAATCTTAAATTGAATAAATAATCACCCTTTTTGTAATTTGGAGGTAGAGGTAACGCTGGAAGAAAGTTAACCCCTTGTTGATTTACTTCACCATCCTCATTGACATGAAGAAGTAAAGTAGTCATTGCAAATTGAATTGAATTGAATTGAATGAATGAATGAATCTTATAAAATTTTAAGGGATAACTTTTTTGTTTTTTTTTTTTGTTTTTGTTTTCAATTCGACATCCGGAAAAAATAAAACTAATTGGATGATGGATCAACTTAAATAACAGAATAACAGAATGAAGTTAATAGTAGAAGATTCAGTATTCAATAGTATTAGAGAATAATTTTTGTATGATTTTGAAAATCTTAGTTGACAAAAGCTCTACCACATAAGATATTATATACTTGACAATCATGAACGATCATACTATTTCCTACAAACAATAAAGAATGATTTAGCCAATGTGGAGTACATAAATTCAAAAAATTCAAAAAATATTTAATAATATATAGAAGAATCGCTAGTATATTTATTTGACCAGTTACATAGTTTAATATTCATCTATATTTAAAATAAAGCAGATAAAATGTAGATACCAATGATAGCAAGAATTAAGAAAAAAGCAATGATTTGAACTAAACCAAATTTGTAAATGTATAATTCTTTTAATTGTTCTAAATATTGAATCATAACCTTACTTGATAATTTTGATTCACCTTCAGTTCTAACACCGAATGAATATGGAACTTCACCAATTGGTTCATTTGATGGTAAAGGTAATTTAGCTAAAAGTTCTAAAGCAATTTTGAAACCTTGAACATTAATATTAGAAGCAGATGTTAAATATTTCTTTTGTAATCCAAAGAAACCAGACATTGGATCAGAAGCAGTAGTTAAAGGTCTTGCTAAAATTCTAGCACCAGAACTGATAACTCTTCTGTATAAAGGCCAGTCTTTATCAATACCAACACCATCAGCGTATCTTGTACCAATAGCAAAAGGATGAGATCTTAAAACCTTTAAAAATTCTGGAACAGTTTCAGGAGGATGTTGTAAATCAGCATCCATACAAATCAAATATTCACCTTTTGATTCATTGAAACCTCTTAATACAGCAGAACTTAAACCTCTTTCTGTGGTTCTGACAATGATTCTAACATTGTAGCCTTGTTTTTGTAATTGTTCAACCTCTTCAACAGATCCATCATTTGAATTATCATCAACAAATATCAATTCAGTAGTTTTTGAAAGATCGTTGCCTAAGGCGGCGAACAGTCTAGTGGTTAAAGGTTTGATGTTCAATCTTTCATGATAAGCAGGAACTGTAATACTGTTTTCAATGGCCATTTTGGAAAGTGATTTGATTAGATTTCTCTTGTGATGGTTACGTGTTTTTAATTTCGACTTTTTAATTATTATTTTTGGGTGTTTGTTTGGTCGGAAGTAATTGAAAACCGGTCTTAAGTCGGAACTAATTTTTTATTTTTTGTTAAGAACCGAGGGTAGCCAATCAGAGTTGTTGAATTTTTAATTTTTGAATTTTTTGACGATGTTTTTTTTTTTTTTTTTTACAAGTTTTGAAAAGTAGTTTTTTCTCTCTTAAACAAACAAATCTTTTTAAACTTACTAAGTCTACCTTCAAAGATTACAACGATAATGCTATCAAGAAAAGTCGTCAACTCAGTCCCAGCCTCAGCTAGATCTCTATCTACCAAAATTACAACCGCCCCAGCCTTAGGTTTAGCTTCAAACTTATCTGTTAAAATTAATGGTGGTTCTAGATATGCTACTAAAGATGGTATTGCACATTTATTATCAAGATTCAACTTACAAGATACCAAATACAAATCAGCTTTAAGATTGACCAGAGAAGCTGAATTAATGGGTACCACTTTCAGTTCAAGAGTTAACAGAGATTCAATTATCTTATCATCAACCTTTTTATCTTCTTCATTACCATTTGTTGTCGAAGCTTTAGGTTCCGTTTTACAACAAACTTGTTTCAAGCCATACGAATTAAAAGAATCAGTTTTACCAGCTGTTAAATACGATTTATCAAAAGCTCATTCATCTGCTTACTACTTAGCTGAAGAAGCTTTATATGCTTCAACATTCAGATCTGGTTTAGGTAACAGTTTATTATACGATGGTGTTGAATCAATTAGTTTAGGTGAAATTCAAGCTTACTCTGAAAAAGTTTACACACAATCAAACATTGAAGTTTTTGCTTCAAATGTTGATAAAGAAGTTCTTGGCTCAATTATTGAAAGTTCACCATTCAACACCTTACCAGTTGGTGAATCATTATTCAAACCAGTTTCAAAAACTTATGAAGGTGTTGAATCAAGATTAAGATATGTTGGTGAATCAGTTGCCGCTATTGCTATCCCAGTCAAGACTGCTGACTTCGCTAAATTCCAAGTTTTATCACAATACTTATCAACTCCATTATCTCCATTATCATCATTAATTTCAAAGGTTCAATTTGATAAATACGCTGATGTTGGTTTATTCAGTTTATACATTAGAGGTTCAGCTGAAAGTGTTTCACCAAACTTAAAGACTGTTGTTGAAACATTAAAGAAAGGTGTTGATATTTCATCTGCTATTCCATCAGCTACCACTTCATTAGCTTTAACTAACGAAGTTTCATTCTTACCATATTCATTAGATTTAACTAAGGTCAAAGACTTCAAGTTAAATAAATTCAACTATGCTGCTGTTGGTGATATCCACAACTTACCATACGCTGATGAATTATAAACTTTACCTATTTATTGAAAGCTTTCATACAAAATTTTATGTTTTTTTAAGGAAAAGATAAAAAAATTACCCACATAATGTCCCCCAAAAAATTACATTCCATTTCATAAACTCCTGAATATATATAATAAAGAAAAGAAAAAAAAAAAACAAAAAGGTAAATTAGATTGGAAGTGTTTTTTGTAAACTTTTTTTAACATTCAAATTATTCAATTGAATTGATTGATGCTGTTTCCACAAAAATTTCTTAATTAATTTTATTTCCTTATATTACTTTCATGATTGTCCTTGTTTGCATTATTAAATTGTTATTAAAAAAAATATATTCTTTCAAACTGTTCTCTTCTTAAAAGAACAATAATAGAAGAACTATATATGCATTCAAACTTGATTGATTAATATGTTGTTTTTTTTTTTGTTTTTAAAAATTAAAAAAATTAAAAAAGAAAAATATTCATTCAATCATTCAACAAAATTATTTCTTATTTTGTTACATAGATATTTATTTTATACTTGTGTTTATTACTATTATTACAACTATATATTATTATTATTATTATTTTAAAATTAAAACATCTAGTAATTTCCACTATAAGAAATATATTCGACGTTATATTCTGATAATTATAAGACTAGTGATGAAGATTATTAATGTAAATTATATAATCATTTTCTCATGTATTGACCTATATATAAGAAGCTATTATTAGCGATGTCGTATAAAGAGGTGTTGATATTGTACATGTTAGTTTTATCATTTTAAAATCTACATGCATTAATGATTATTAACGATTTTCTATTACTGGTACACAATAACATATGATTATAGTAAAAATCTTTATTCTTGTTTGGTTGTTTAAATCATTGTTTCTCTTCATTTTGAGACTCTTCAATTACTTCAGTGCTAACTTTCTCGCTTTCATCAGCTATATCGACATCTTCCTTTTCATTCTCTATTATTTGTTGAATATATAGCACATTATTACATCTAATAAACAAATCAGATCCTAATTTTGTTGATTTTCCATCCACTATTTCTTCAGAATCACTTATATTTAAATTAAAGTAATTATCACTTGAATTCAGTATTCCTTTATAGCTTGTGTTATTAAATTTTAGTCTTACCAATACTTTCTTGCCAACAAGATCTTTGATGAATGGTTTAGGATTTATAATATTTAACTAAATATAAGATCATGTTAGTAAGATTTTTTGGTGATGGGTTAAAAATAAACAAATAGGGAACCTACACTCATTATTTTAAATAGCGTCTATGAGAATTGAACTGTGAACTTTGCTTTTCTTTAGGGTTGTTGTTGTTGTTTATATAATTTTTACTCAAATTTTTCTCTAAAAAAATAGCCAAATATCACGTGATGAATTTTTTTTCATTAGAAGCTAAATCTCATAAACCTTTATCAATCTGCTTTTGTTTGGATCATGAACATTAAACAAGCACTTACTTTCAACTGAAAGCTATCTAAATTTTATAACAAAAAGATCAATATCAATATTGGTTTCAATAAAATATAAGTTGTGTGCATTAAAAAGTATTATTAAGAAGAAAATAGGGGCCAAAAACAATTATTTCATAGCAACAGATTTCATTTATATATAGTTTTATTATTATTCTGGTATTTGTTTTAATAGTTCTAAGTCTATATACTGGATTCTGATTCAATTAAAAATGGTTAAATTTTCCAAAATAAATGACTACAACTATCAAAGAAATTTGTTAAACTATTACACTTGCGTTGTCGTTGGTGCTGAGCTGAAAGATGATCTAACACTTGATAATGTTAAAGATTCAATTGAAAAATTGGTAAATATTCATGATATTTTAAGGGTAAATGTATTTGATGGTGACTTTAAACTAGTGGAAGGTTTAAAAGAGCAGATGGTTACCACACTTAGTGTTGAAACTGATTCAGATAATATTTCTAATGAAATTAAAAAGCTACATCATCATAAATTTAGAACTAACTCAGAAAGTTTCCTTTGGAAGTTTGTTCTAATGAACAATAAGTTTTTGTTTCTTTTGGTTGATCATATACTATTTGATGGTAATGCAGCTATGAATTTTTTAGAAGATGTTATTAATTTATCGCATCAGCAAGAGATTGATTATGAAAGTAGCATTTTGACAGACTCAAAAATTTCAGGATTCGAAGAGCTATCCAGACCATCATGGATGTACCTTTTAAAATTCATAGGTAGTGATTTCAAAAACAAATTGATTTCCAAAGCTTGCCTTTCTTTTGGAAATTGTGCTACTGAGAAGATGGTTAAATTTGATGAAAGTAAAACAACAATTGACCTAAAGACTAAACATATTCAAATCAACAATGATGACTTTGAAACTTTAAAATTCAAGATGAAGAAATATAATATTACATTCACATCATTCGTTATATATGTTTCCAATTTGGCATTCCAATCAATAAACAAAACATCATCTCCAATAGGCTTTACAATACCAGTAAATATGAGAAGTTATATTTCTGGTAGTTCAAAGTTATATGGACAATTTGTTTCTGCAGTTGAATTCAGTTTAGCTTTCCAAAACAATTCAGAGTTGCCATTAAAATGGGAAGATGTTTCAATACAGGTTTCTGCTTCTTTTAATAAACAGAAGGCATTTGAATGTTTACCTTATGCTGGTATGTTAAACTATGTTACTGACTTGAATAAATTCTTATCTGATAAAGCTTCAAACCCAAGAGGAAGTACTATTGAGATTTCAAACTTAGGGTTAAGAAGTAATAAATATATCAAGAATAATTACTTTAGTCAACCATACAATGTAACAGGTCCTTATTTCAATATAAATATCATTTCCAACAGAGATACAATGATTGATGAACATACTATAACAACATCCAATCTTTTAATAACTTGCGTTCCAGAAGCTAATGATTATTTTGAGACGTTTTGCTTTGTATTCGATTCTGCTCTAAAAAAGATGATTTCTTCAGTTAATTAATTAACAATTATATTAGGATCATGGTTGAAATAAGCTTGAAAGTGTATAGATGCAAAATTGATCAGATTGCATAAATTTCAATTATAACATATCTACACTCTACAGATTATTTATTATTGTTAAAATTCTGTACAGATGTTTTAATAAAGAAATTAACAGATCATATATATAAAATCACTATACTATAATATTATTTTTAAATCATATTGTACACTTTAGAAATTATTTCAAACTTTTTCTAACAAATATTGGTCATAAACGCACATTAAATAAAATCCATCCGATTCATTAATTATTCAGAATGTTGAACTTCAGTTGAATTCTTTTCTTGCTCAGCAGAATTAGTTGAAATGCTGGTTGGAATAATATGTTCTGGTTCTTCATCGATTTTTAATCTAAAAATCTTACCAAGAATACCCTTTTTGATATTAATAACATTTTCTTTAGCAATTTGTAATTCAGTCTTGTTGAAGATATCATCAATTTCTTCTAAAGTTCTATCTTTAGTTTCACGCATGAAGAAAATTTGGTAGAAGAAACCAACAAATGCAATACCACCATAGAAACCAAGAGTTAAACCAGTATATGTCATAGCTTCTTGCATCTTAGTGAAGTTATAAGTAACAGTAAAAGACCATAAGTATAATAAAGCAGAACAGATTGTCATACCAATTGATCTTGTTTTCAAATCAAATGATTCAGCTGGAATAACCCAAGTTAATGTTGAATAAGAACCAAAGAAACCCATATATAAAATAATACCTGTTAAATAAACACCTTCAGCAGCAGCCATGTTAGAATTATAATTGATTTGATAACCAACACCGACTAAAATTAAACCAATGAAAAACCCAATAATATTGTAACCCCAAGTTCTTCTACCAAATTTATCCATATATAAGATAGCTGGAATGGTACCAATTAATAAAGAACCACCACCAACTAAAGACATGAAGACAGATCTCTTTTCATCAAAACCAATTTTTCCCATTAAAGTTGAAAGATAGTATAAAACAGCGTTAACACCTGTAAGTTGACCTAAAGTAATCATAATTGAAGAATAGATTAAAGCTCTTCTGTTTCTTGGAATTAAAATTAATTCGAAGAATCTTTGGATTGCGGTTTCATTCTTACCTCTTTCTTCTTCTTCGTAAGCAGCTTGTCTCATTTCTAAGAATTCCATTTGGTTAGAAGGATCATTCATATCTCTTAATCTTTTCCATACAGCAAAAGCTTCACCAAATCTATGTTTTGAAACTAAGAATCTTGGAGATTCTGGTAAGAAAAATAAACCAACAAAAAGAATAGTAGAGAAGACTAGTGATGAACCAACCATATATCTCCAACCGCCTTTTACTTCATAGAAAATAGCAGCAACAGCATAACCAATAACTTCACCTAACGCGATATTAAATTGGTACATAGAAACTAAACTACCACGAACGCTTGCAGGAACACATTCACCAATATATATACCAACGACACCACCTTCAATACCAACACCAACACCAAGAACAAATCTTCCTGCATACATCATATTAGCAGAAATAGAACCAGCACAGATAGCCTATATAATATATTGTTAGTATTAATCGATCAAATTTAAATATTGGAGATATTCAGGAGGCAAATGGTGTAATAAAATTGCCAAACAACAACCAAAAGAAAGCTAAAACTTAGCTGACATCTAATGCCACCATTCACACTCAGAAATTACCAATTGCTCTTTAAAGTGGGTTATAACTATACTTCAAAGAATTAAAGAAAAAAAATAAACTTACTGCACCAATAGTATACCAGACACAAGAAATAATCAAAGACATACGTCTACCAAAAGCGTTATTCATAGGAGTAAGTAAGATGGAACCAGTAACAGCACCGATTGGCATAAGAGATGAAATAAGAGAAGCTTCATGATCTGATAAGCTTAAAGCTTTATTCATACCAATAGAAGCACCAGAGATAATACTTTGATCCAAACCTAAAGAAAAAACAAAAGTTAGTATTCAGCGTTTAACCAAATAAAATATGATTTCTATCAGAAAGCACGTATCAATTCAATAGTATAAACAAGTAATAATCATAAAAGATAAATCAATATGACTAATCACTCTCAATACAATAAATACATACCAGAAAGTAAACCAGCAGCAGCAGCAAAAACACCTAAAAAGTAAACCATCAATTTCTTATTTTGAAATTCTAATTCATAACCAAATGCACATAATCTTTGGAATGGTGTTCTTTCTTCTTTGTAATGAGCAGCTAAGACTTCTAATTCTTCAAATTCTTGTGCAAAATTGAAATTTTCATGAGTTTGAATAGAAGTAATCTTGTTGTAGTGAGTGTTGTCCTCTTTGATAGAGGTTGAAGAACTCTGATCTTTTTCAGCAAAAATACCAGTGGACATGATATAATTATTGAATAGTTTGTATAAAATTTGTAATGAAGAAATAAAATTGAATTAATAAAAGAATGCAAGAGTTTGGGGGAATACAAATATTTATATATTTTTTGGAAAAAAGTAATTTCTAGGATATTAGATTTCACCTTTTTTTATTTGGGAAAATTGTTTGGACCTCCATATTTTTTTGAGCTTTTGTGCATGAAACATCGTCTTCGGAAGGGGAAAAATTGTAAAAAATTAGGGACAAATGAACAAATTTATGCGTGAACCAGTGAACCACTGAAAACTGGAAAAAAAAAACTGGAGAACTGAGAGCCAGAGGAAGAATCAGCCAATAGATTTCCAGGATTCTATGTTAGGTGTCCAATATTTGTACCCTCTCTTCCAAAGGTTCTATAATAGTTTTGCAGTTTGTCTTTGAATTGTTGGAACGCGCTGGAAAAATTATTAAGCTAGTGTAAGAAAAAGGAAAAATACAACATTACAATTTGCAACCAAAGAATAAAATGTATATGCTGTGAACATAAATCTTTCTAATAGAAAGTATTCATCTGTGATAGATTTGTTAGATATTGGACTGTGTACCATTCAATCTAAAGCATTCACTGTTGACCTTGTTGAGCTCCAAACGGCGGAAGTAAAATGTAAAATTAAAGGATAAATTTAAATAATAATTACTATTTGTATGCAGCGCAGTCAAATTTCTCCAAACAAAAATGTCCATTAATTTGTGATTTTGTGCTTCGATTCAAAAATCCCATCTTTTTAGAATAGCTATAGCTCCGTATCACCGTGTGACTTTTGTGGTTTTCTGTTTTCACTTGTAGCTTGTAGCTTCTAGCTCTAAGTTCTGGGTTCTAGCGTTCTTGCTCTAGCTCTAGTAGATACTAGACTACTAACTACTAACTACTAGTAGTTGTAACGTAGTAACTAGAATCATAAATTTATGCTAGATAAGTTTGGAAATCTATTTGAAAATAGAGAATCATAGACGCGTGCTAACTTCAGATTTCAGAATATCATTGAAACATTTAGAATTTGATCATGTTGGTCTTTAGCTGGTGTTGGTTACTTTGTTTCGTTCTTTAAATTAGTTCAATATTAAACATTGATCAATTAATTATATTATGAACATTGAAATGGATTTATAGTCGTGTCGTGTAGTGTGTAGTTCACTCACGGTAAATTAATTAATTCAATAGGTTTCGTGTTTTACCATATAATGGTCTAGTTAAACAACTAAGTTCTAGTTACGTTCTGACATCTTAATAACACCGCTCAAAATTGTTCAATGGAAATATACAATTATTACAATATATCTCCACAAATCAATACAGACTACTCACTACAGTACAGATCTAATTATCAATTTTCAGTTTTCACTGTCTATCTGTCTATTCACTATTCAGTATTCACTACTCACTATATTCAGCCATTCAGGATGTGAATTGGTTTATATAGGGAAAATAGCATATAAAAAAGGTGACTCTGGAGAAAATTTTTAAATTTGATGTTTTTCCAGATTTTCACCGGGACAAATCAATTTGAAAATTCTGGAGTTGCAGCAAAAATTTTGGGACATTTTTGTGATTTTTCGTTTCTAAATTGAAAATTCTCCGATGTCGACATTCTTCGGAATAAACCCTTGATGATAGTTGATAAACTGATAGTCTAATTATTCCTTAAACGTTAAACTACTACTACAGTACTACTTCTCATCTTATCAGATTTTAGAAAAGATTTGATCATCAGTTGATGACTTGATGTAGTAGTGATAAAAGAGCCTATAAGACTACTTACGTCCTTCATTTATAATTTGAAAGTATCAGCTATATACACTTTATACAGCTAGTTGACCAGTTAACGACAGAAGTTCATCATTAGAGTATATTTATACCAATTTAATTTACTGCAATTGAAGTATATAGTATAAGTATCTACTATCGAAACAAAGATTGATAGCCAAATAATTGATGGGCAAATAATAAATTATATAGCAGCTAAGTTAAAGCAGCTGTACTGCTGTACCACTGTTCTACAATGTTGATAACTCAGTTTCCCCCACATTTCATGATCAGACTAGTAATTATTTTTGTAGGCACTCAGTTATAACTTATAAGATCATACCAGATATCACTGATCAGTAATTAAACCATTACCCAAATGTTTATTCATGAGTTTGCACTTTGCTGGTTTATTGTGTAGTTTAATCTTGAATTGTCAGTAACTTTGATTTTCATTATAGTTAATGGAATATATGTATGATCATGAAACAGTATCCTATATTATATATAGAGATTCAAGTCCTAATAGAACAGGTTGATATTTCAGCTTTAGTAGAGTTTATTTAATGAATAATATTGATGATGATCAGTTTTGGTGTGAATTGTTAACGGTATATTTGGAATTAATGAGTTGGAGAATCGAATAGTACTACTGTATAAATGTATATCGTTTGTCGCAGTAGTAACTAGTAATAGTACAATGATAGTAAATGGTGTATACTGTATATAGAAACAAGTAACAATAATTGATCCCAGCACAGATGGTTCCTGCATAAAAGATAAATCCATCGCCAACAGAATTTCATATCAAAATAGTAACCGAAGATGATAAAATTAAACTACAATTAATAATTAAGGTTATTGATTAAAATTATTCTATTATTAAATTAAACTATTAAAAGAAACTAAAGTATTAATTATTAAAAGGTAAAAAGTATTAATGATAAAAAATTGTAGTAATATATGCAAAAAAAGAATAGTAATGGATTAAAAAATTAATATTAAATTAGAACTGATAATTTTAAAAACAATAGAATTGTGTGGTGGTATTTGTAATGAATTAGCAATGTAATTTGTTTTTTTAATAAATGAGTTTAAATCATTTATTCTTGGTCATCTTGACCTGGGTTACAAGTTTCATAATCTAAGAATTTTAAAGTGTAGTAGAAACCAGCTGAAACAAAAGAACCTAACATTGGACCAATCCAGTAAATCCAGTGGTAGACTGGGAATGATCTGGCAGCAACAGCAGCACCTAAAGATCTGGCTGGGTTTAAACCAGCACCAGTAAAGTAAATACAGATTAAATGGGCAACAAATAAAGCAATACCAATAACAAATGGAGCCATTGGGGTAGCCTTTTGTTTTTCAACAGCCATTAATAAAACGGTAATACATAAGACAGAGGTACCAAACATTTCAATGAATAAACCTCTTGATTTTGAAGTACCACCACCTAAAGTATTAGCAAAAGTAACTTCACCTGGAGTCATAGCAGAAGCGGCACCAGCAGCAGCCATACCAGCGATAAGTTGAGTAACCATCATAATTAAACCACGAACAGGTGGGATAGCTTGGACTAAACATAAAGTTAAAGTAACAGCTGGGTTTAAGTTACCACCTGAAACTCTGAAAGTAACGAAAACACCAACCATGACACCAAAACCGAAACCAAAAGCAATCATAATGATTTTGGCAGCATTTGAACCTTCAGTGATTGAAGTATCTTGGTTAGCAGCTTGAGCAATCATATAAGCAGACCATAAGAAAAGGAAGGTACCAACGAATTCACCAACCATAGCAATGAAATGGTTTCTTAAAGTATCTCTATCACCAAAGATTTTTGATGATCTTGGTTGGTATGGAGGAATGTAATCAACATCTTCAGAGTGTTGTGATTGTTGAGCTTCAACATCGGTTTGAGGTTGTTCGACTGATTCAGCGGTCATTTTTGAATATTTAAATTTTAATGAATTGAATTAAATAAATTAAATATAAAGTACAAAATATAAATAAATAGGAAAAGCTGGTGATATTTATATTCCAAAATAAAAATAAAATTTTCTTTTTTTTTCTTTTTTTTTTTTTTTTTTTTTTTTTTTTTTTTTTTTTTTTTTTTTTTTTTTTTTTTAATAAATTTTTTCTTGTTTTCTGCAGTCAATTTAAGGCCAAAATGACAACAACAACAAAATAAACAATGAATGGATTTAGGGCACCCAGAAAACCCTACTCAACGAGAGAAGAGAGACCATAGTAATGGTGTGTAAGAATTGAGTGTAGAATAGCAATTGAGTTCTCTACACACGAATTGTAGCTTCAATTGGCCAGCGGTTTAAATTAAAATCAGAACTTGGAACTGGAACTTGAGAGAGCAGCAAGAAAAATTTTTGAAAGAAGCAGGGCCTGACAAATTATTTTTGGTTTGCTTAGATCTCTGCCTAACTTCTGACCTGCTCTCTGCCTAGCGGTAAGAAATTGACACAAAAGTTAGACAGAAGGTTTATTTTTGGCCAGCCTAGAGGAAAATAACTTCTCTCAGCTCACGTTTCTTTTTCTGAAATTCGTTCGGCCGGTTGTTTATGCTTTGCCTAATTGAGCAGGTGAAGTTGGTGAAGCTGAAGGTTGAGGAGGTGAAGGTGAGGATGGAACTACAGGAACAGATGTCACACTGTGATTGGGTGATTCGTCCAAAGCTGTGTTCACGATTTCAAGTTTTCAAGTATGTGATGTTGTTTGTTGTTTGTTTGTTCCTAATTCAGAAACAACAAATAACCTCAAAATTTTACTGTGCTCTTTCAAAAAAAAATTACAACGTAAATCAATTTGATGAGCACTCATGATGAAATAAATATAACAGTAGTACCTTTATAACATCATAAGTAATACAACTTTACCACTCCTTTCGGTTTACAAGTTTACATATTTGTTATTTAGTTGTTTGCTGTTAATTCCATTGATTTATTTCAGCTATTTTTAATATTTTGCTGAATCCTGATTCCTGA
Source organism: Ruyongia namnaoensis (assembly GCA_030563805.1). Taxonomy (NCBI): domain Eukaryota; kingdom Fungi; phylum Ascomycota; class Saccharomycetes; order Phaffomycetales; family Wickerhamomycetaceae; genus Ruyongia; species Ruyongia namnaoensis. Next base: position 49,424 of record JAJMKA010000008.1, read on the forward strand.
ATCATTTTCATTTTTTTTTTCTTCAACTCTTCTCTATTATTTAAATTAAATTATTTGCAGAAATTGGAAATTTAGAATGCTTGATTGCTAGTTCTTTATGAAATATTTCTGACAATTTGATCGATTTTGATTTAATTTGATCTATATTTGATCTGGTATAATTTATAATTTATCAGTTATAATTCAATTTTAATATCAGTATTAACGTTGATTAGCAGTAATACCAGAAAAACAGCTACTGGAAATTTATATTAAATACACCTGATTTATAATTCAGCTGAGAATTGAGATACTGAGGCCTGAGGCATGAGATATTTAGCTTAGTAATTTATTTATAATTATAAACTGATCATATCAATTATCAATTACATCAGACTTCAGAGAAGCAGAGAAGTAGAAGCTATGTAGTACAAGCTGTATAGAATTTTCCTTTCATAATTAAGAATCCTATTTCCTCTTTCCTTGTCTATAACCTATAACCAGTACAACCTCATAACATCATAACCTCATAAACTCATATTCCTTGGGAACCATAGATCATAGACCTGTTCAACCTGTTCAAACCTTCATCAATTGCTTCATTGGTTGTACATACATACTCTGCACATATATTCATGCCAACAGTTCTGAAAACTACGCTGAGCCGAGGCCTTCTAGGCGATGGTTGTGAAAATTATTTTAGGCACCTAGCGCTTTCCTCAAAAGAAAAGTCTGGCCCAAAAATTATTGCTCCTGCGTAATTATCAGTCCGTTCAGCCTAATTGATCATCTAGGGATAAATAAAAAATTTAAAAAAGAAAATTTGATAGTTGAACTTCACTATAACAAGCAACAATAATCAAATAATCAAGATTAATTTATAACAACTTCACCAAAAAATATAACATCAACAAAAAATGAACTTAAAACAATCAGAAAAGAAACTTTCAAACTTATTTCTTTTAAATCAAATGAACTCACCTCAAAGATTTGAAGCTTCTTCAATCATAATCAATAATTCTACAACGTTCAAACTCTTTAACTATGGTTATCCCCTCAGTGATCCAGTGATCCAATGGTATGAGTGATGTTCTTAGGGTCAAGGCTCATAAATTATACTCAAATGTTTATGAGTTATTAGAAGATGTAATTAATTTGACGGAATTTCAAATTAATAAAAATACAAATCGTCTACTCTTGAACCCTATGACTATACCCAAAAATTTAATTCCAAAATTTAAACCAAGATCACAATCACCTTTAAAAATTGATTCAAATAATACTAATGATAAAATAATTCAAAAATCTTTAAATAATAATAATAATAACCAATTTATTAATAATTTAAATCAAAATTTTATTTCTCCTTCATTTGAAAATCAATATATTACAATTTTTTCAAAAAGTTTTAAAACTCCAATTTATGGGAAATTATCAAATAATATCTTAAGAATTTATATTTCACAATCTTTTAAACTTATAAATGTTGATTTAAAACAATTTTTAATGATGATTTTTGAATATAAAGAAATTTTTGATGAAATTAAATTATTAAATTTAAATTCTCAAAAAAAGAATCATAATAATTCAATAACTTTAAATACTATTGATGAATATAATACTTCAGATACAGATGATGATGATGATGATGATGAAATAGAAGAAATTAAACTACATCTTTTCTTAAAAAGAGATGCTTTTGAAGAAGAATTTAAAATTATTTTAAAAAATTTACAATGGCTTAATGGTAAACTAATTTGTGATGATGATTATGATAAATTTAAAGATTGGTTTATTCTAGAATTTGAAGTATAATATGGTATTATTGTTTTCTTGAAATTTTCTGCTTTATAATAATTGTGACTAATTTTCACTCCTTTTAATGAGATATGACTAAATTAATTTATTACTTAATTTTACTATTTGTAGGTTATAAAATTTGATAAAATATGAACTATATTATAATAAAAATTATTTTAATAAACTATATTTATATAAACTAAAGAAAACAATTCTCTGTGTCATATTTTATCCTTAATTCTTCAAATAACTTTTATTCATCTTACAAAACATAAATTAAATTAAAGCTTCTAATTCTTTAATACCATCATTAACACTAACTTCTGGACTAATTTGAATTCTTTTAACAGCTAATTTACCATCTTTAAAGATCCAATGTGATCTTTTAATACCAGTTGGTGATTTTTTGGCACCTAAGATTTCAATTAATTCCCTTTTTGGATCTGATAATAAATCAAATGGTAATTTTTGATTAGTTTTAAAAGTCTTTTGAGCTTTTGGTGAATCAGCAGATAAACCAATGATTAAAGAATCTTTAGAAACTTTTGGATAATTTTGACCAAATTGACAAGCTTGTCTAGTACAACCTGGGGTTGAAGCACGAGGATAAGCAAAAATTAAAATTAATTTATGTTCTTTTGATAAATCTTTTAAATTTAAAGATTTTTCTTCTTGATTTAATAAAGTAATATCAGGAATATCATCACCAATTTCAATTTCTTTTGTTTCTGATAATTTTTCTTTAATTTCTTCTTCTTTTGGTTTTTCAGACTTCTTTGAAGTTGAAGTAGTCTTTTTTGGTTTTGTAACTTTTGAAGGTTTAGTGGCAGTTGCTTTTTCAGTTGTAGCAGCAGTTTTATTTCTTGTAGAACGTCTTAATTCAACCATATTTTCTTGATAATTATAAAGAGGTATCAATTGAGGGATTAGTTTTTTAAAATTTTTAAGGATCAAGTTATGAATTTATATAAAAAGGTTCGAAAAATTATATTTTTACCAAAAAAATTGCGGTTGAATTAATAATTAAATATCGTGTTTTGTTTAAGTTAATGATCTAGAATTGTTCCATATTGTGTTCTTTTTGAATCATTAAGGTCTTTAGATGCATAATAAATAGAATCCTCGAAGATAAATGAAATAACCAATTTGTTATGTAACGTATTAGTGATTAATTGTTGGTGGTTGAAATATTGTGGTGGGATTTGGGGGGCCTCATTTTGATTTCGGGATTATGTAAGATCTGACAAAGCGATGACCTCTTTTTTTTTTTTTTTTTTTTTGAAAATTTTATATGCTTTTGATTTCACTATTAAACAAAAACATTTATCACATTTAATAACCCATATCCATACAGTGTTGAATTAATTAGTTTTAATTTTATATTCAAAATATCATAAATTTCCAAAATGGCAAAGAAAAGTAAGTGATTTTCTTTTGAGAAGTAATTTGATCTCTAATAATGACTCTTAAACTAACAAACCAAAATATCATAAATAGTTTCAAAACATTCAAGAGCAGCAAGAAGAAATGAAATAGAAGAACCAGAAGCTAAATCATTATCAAATGTTCCAAGAGCTGAAAAGACTGATTTGACATCTGCTATCATTAGAGCTACTGCAAAGAAGAATGAAGATTTATTAAACAATAAAATTACTAAAAAGAAAAATACCAAAAAAGATAATCAAAAGAAATTATTAGAAACAACAAATATCAATAAAAGTAAACTTGAAAGAGCTATAAATCAAGCTAGTAAATTAGAAGATAAGATACAGAAGAGTAAAGAAAGATCAAAATATGTTCAAACAACAAGAAAATCAAATTGGGATTCAATTAATAAAGAAATAAATACAGTAAACAATAAAACTAATGAAAAAGAAGAAAATAATACTAATAATCAAGAAGAAGGTATGGAAATTGAAGAAGAAGATGATGATTTTTACAAAGAAGAAAGCACTACAACTTCTCATCAACCAAAGAACATTTTTGCTTTATTAGATGAAGAAGTTGAAGCATAACCTCCAATATTTCAATCAACAACAACAAAATAATTTATAATCAATACATACACAACTTGAGATAATATTCACGCTGTTTTCTAAATAATAACTGTGTTCATCACCAGCATCGCCAGCAGCACCAGCAGCAACTAAAAAGGTGTCAAAATCACACCCTATTAAATCCGTTACCCGCTAGAATTTGTACATACTATCTCCGGTGTGGGCCTACCGTAAAATCAGACTAAATTAATTTTCTATCGACGTGTTCAATTAACTTTTTTTTCATTTAAATCAACAATATTCTTTAGTAACTATCATCATTCAATTATAGTCTTCTAATCAATTCTATTGTCTATTTCTCAAAGATGAAATTCTCCTCATTAAGTGTACCAGCTGCTTTAGCTTTGTTATCTTCAGCTACTGAACAAATTGAACATCCAGATTTTACCCCATTTGACAAATCTCAATTATCTTCAGACTCATTCTTTGAACAATTTGATTCAGATGATTGGGCTAGTTTATGGAAAATCTCAAAGGCCAAAAAGGATGATGAATATTCATACAGTGGTACTTGGTCTGTTGAAGAATCTGTTATCTTCCCAGGTTATGCTAATGATAAAGGTTTAGTTTTAAAAACACCAGCTGCTCATCATGCTATCTCTGCTAAATTACCACAAGTATTTGATAATAAAGGTGAAACTTTAGTTTTACAATATGAAGTTAAATTACAAGAAGGTTTGAAATGTGGTGGTGCTTATGTTAAATTATTAAGTGCCAATGGTTTCCCAGATGAAAACAATGAATTCAGTAATGCTACTCCATATCAAGTTATGTTTGGTCCAGATAAATGTGGTTCAACTAATAAAATTCATTTAATTATTAAGAGAAAAGATAATACTACTGGTGAATATGAAGAAAAACATTTAACTTCTCCTCCATTACCAAGAGGTGTTAAAACTACAACTTTATACACTTTAATCATTGAACCAAATCAAGATTATCAAATTAGAATTAATGGTGAAGTTGTTCAAGCTGGTAACTTATTAGAAGAAGGTACTTTAGCCCCATCATTAAACCCATCAAAGGAAATTGATGATCCAGAAGATGTTAAACCAGCTGATTGGGATGATGCTGAATATATTTTAGATCCAGAACAAACTGAAAAACCAGCTGATTGGGATGAAGAAGCTCCATATTTAATTGCTGATCCAAATGCTGTTAAACCAGAAAGTTGGGATGAAACACTTGAAGAATATATTAGTGATCCAACTGCTGAAAAACCAGAAGATTGGGATGATGAAGAAGATGGAGAATGGGTTGCTCCATTAATCTTTAACCCAGAATGTGAAACACATGGTTGTGGTGAATGGGAACCAGAATTAATTCAAAACCCAGAATATAAAGGTAAATGGTCTCAACCATCTATTCCAAATCCAAACTATAAAGGTGAATGGGCACCAAAGAAGATTGCTAACCCAGATTATTATGAAGATGTTACACCATCAGATTTAGAACCAATTGGAGGTTTAGGTTTTGAATTATGGGCTATGGAAAGTGATATTATGTTTGATGATATTTACTTAGGTCATTCAATTGAAGAAGCTGAATTATTAGGTAATTCAACTTTCTTACCAAAGTATAAGATTGAACAACAAGAAGTTTTAGCTGCTGCTCCAAAACCAAAAGAACCAGAATCAGAAACTGCTGAAAGTGAAGAAGAAGTTAAAGAAGAAAAAGAAAGTGTTACAGATGAAATCTTAACAGAAGCAAAGAGTTTCTTCAGTGATTTCTTAGCTTCCCCAGTTGAAACTGTTACTGAAAACCCAGTTGAAGCAGGTATATACTTTGGTGGTTTTGCTATTGCTACTGTTGTTTTCTTAAGTTTATGGTCTGTCTTAGTTCAAAGCATTTCAGGTGGTGAACCAACAAAGGTTGAAAAGAAGACTGAATCAAAAGAAGAAAAGGAAACTAAGGTTGAAGAAAAAGCTGAAACTTCAGGTGCAGACAAATCAGAAACTAAAGCTTCAAAACGTTCATAGATACAAAAAGTATGAATTGAGCTACTGTTATATACATGCCTATATATTAAAAAAAAATTGATCTATTAATCAATAATATTATAATTTACGTTGTTTTGTTTTTTTTTTAAACCTATTTAACTAAGTGATGAGCTGATCAATTGTAGTAGTGTTTCGGCCTCTATTTGAATATTGATTCATAATTTCCTAAGGCAAGATATCATCATGATGGGTATAAACTATAAATAAACTTATAAACAACATAAACTATAAGTTGGTCTAAGATCAATTCTGTAGAGTGTAGATGTTACAAAGATAATTTGAATATTTGATGAATATTGATCATCTTAGTTAAGAATTGACAAAACTAACTAATGATGATGATGAGGCGATATACTGTTTGAAAACTTGGTATAAATTTTACCATTAGTTACAAACTAGACAATAAATTTGTTGATTTGTTGATTCTCTAATCCATCTCATGTTCTTGACTCTTGTATTCTTGTATTCTTATTAATTTTAATTTTTATAATATTTTTTCACATAATAAATCTTAAAGTCTTATACGTAAATTAGAGATAACAGTAGACGGTTAAATTAATTTTACAAGATAGCATGATAATAAGAATTTGAGCAACAACAACCAATTATCTACCAAGTACCAACTATATGAAATGAAGAGAAAGAAGGTTGAATTAATTGAAATAGAATTCGGGATATTGGTTTTGTGGTTATAGTAAATTTAAAGAAGTTGGGGGAAATTTTACTATATAATCTATTTCCTGTAAATTTGTGTACAAGTTCACAAGTTCGAATAATTGGAAACATTTTTGTTTGTATTTGATATACATATATACATCTACATATCAACTATCTACATGGCATATCAAGTAGTATCAAGATATAACAGTATAACCTGTAAAGTGTTAAAGATAGTATTCGAAATATTGGAATTATGATTATTCGAACTCTAATTTAACGTTATAACTACCAATGATATAAATTAAAGAAAACTATACGATATTATAGCAGTTACGAATGTGTCAAATAAGCTAACTAACTACCTTTCACAAATACCAAAGGTACCTCCATTTGCTTCAATCAACTCAAACGAAACAACTCCGGAAGAATAAAACTCATATGATGATAACTTTAAAATTTGGTAACTTTTATAACTTCCAACAACACAATTCAACACCACATCAAAAGACAACTTGTGCTGTGATAATGATCCGTTGTCTGTGGGTGTTCGTCCCAAAGAGGCATTAGCGTTACCAATCTACGAATCCACTTCATTTAACCACCTTCTCACCTCTTCACTCTAAACTATACAACATGTTGTCAGTAACGGATGAAATCACATCAACTCTCTCCAGTCGACTATAGCCATGATGTATTGCACATGAATATATGATGACTTGGTGGTTTGTGATATAACGTACAGTAGTATCATCAAGCGTTTCTAAATTCTAACTGAATTCTGTTAATGATTTACTAACGCGCTGTTAAATGATGAAGAATCATATGTGGGTACTAGCGCTGTATAATATTACTCTAAAGTTACTGTCGTCGCTACTAAAAACTACACGATAACTACTACTATTATGTTAATTATGATTTATGAAGTCTCCACCTCTTTCCCCACTATGGTCCACCAGTTCTTTTTGGATTGAATGTTAATTTTGTTTCATTAATATTTGAAATATATATCATCAAAACTTCAAAAGCCAGAGATGAAGATCAAGATCTAAACTCGACCCTGATAACCTGATAAATTGATTACAATCTCCTGACTCATACGACCTTATTGGTTAGCCGTTTGGTTGTATTACAATTATGTATTATCAATTTAATAGTTCAGATCACAGACCAGAGTAGTAGTTGGTTGATTTATTGGCTGATTAGCTGGTTTATTGTTTTAAGATCTCAACGTTTCAACGTTTCGACCATGTAATACTTTATAGTTTATACCGCTAATACTTAATACGTTTAGTATCACTTACTACTTGTATAGTACAAGAAGACTACGGGTGTTGGACTTTGGACCGACTTTGGACGTTAGAGCGTTGAAATTTATTAAACGATGGAACGTTAGAATTTTAGAATTTTAGCTGGAAAACCTTCAAAGATTTGGATTTATAGCATCCATTACATGAAGAGATGTCCATAAATACCTTCTAGAAGACAACGTTCCCATCGGACAGAAGAATAGGTAGGATTCTTCATTCTTCTTTTATAACCTTGATAAATTGTTTAGTTACAACGATTCGTCGATTATTGATAGCAATAGAACATAGAGCTGTTGAAGTTGATAGTTTTAGTTTCATACTATTTCACAAATCAACAATTGTTATAACTATATGTAAGTAATTTATTTAACAAGGACGCAATTTCGCTTTTTTTGTTCAATGTTCATCAAGCTCTTCGAGACCTCCCTTAAGCAGAATTACTTAGTACTACCTTGTTCTCGCTAGCGCTCTCATGCTTACAAATTCACCAAAAGGATACACCAAGTCCCAGTCGGCAGTCGCTGTCTCTTTGACCTTTGACCTCTCATCTCATCGAAACTGGAGCTGGTTATAAGGTTATAGTAATGTTCAAACTTTGAATCTCGAGCCCATTTTTACAAGTATTGTCCACTGAAACCAGAAATCAGAATGCTGGCTTTTTGAACGGTTTGAACGTTTTGAACTGTTGAAGTTGATTGATTATTGTTGATTGTTACTATTTGTTGTAATTTTATTAGTCTTGGATTGTTGGATTTTAGAATTTTAACCGATTCAGATTTTGACAATTTGACGAAGATCTCAAATTTTCGAATTTTCAAATTTTCCTCTTTTTTAAATTCGATGCATATTCTCTGCATCTTAAAAAGGCTGCTTTCTACACTAAAATTTGAGAGATGGTTATATTATTTGGAAATGGGATATTGAATTAAATTACTATCAGCGATTACTGATTACTGATTGAAGTAGAAGAAGGTCCATCAATTATCACCAATTAGCTGTATAGATCTCTACAATATAATGTGATTTATGAAAGAAACGGTATCATTTTGTGAAGTCTATATATATCAGAAAGAAAAGCAGAAAAGCGCTCTCTAATTCTGCAAAGTCAAATACTATTCGCTTTTCATAAATCATAATCGATGATTAATTGATTAATTGGTTGATGATGATTGATATCAATCGAATATGTACTTGTAGGCTTTCAAGTACAAAACTCCTTAATTGGCGTTTAATTGTTATTTGTTATTTTGTTTCACAGATTAACGTCCATGATAATTAGGAACTGTTTAACTGTTAGCCCAGTTTTCCATTAGTCTCTAATCTCTACTTTAACTCTGACTCTCTCACTCTTCTTTCACAAACTCATTCTTAATTATATCAGCTACACAGCTACACTCTATTGTACTAATGTATATTTCTAATTAACAGTAAAACAAATTACCAAATATCAATCAAAACCTCACCAGCTCACCAGTCAGCTAGTTCATGAAAAGTCATGTAAAGTGTTTGGAATCATAAGTGCTAGCGCCTCGGAGGACGAGCAACGATCATATATATGTGTCAGTAAGAATATGTGTTGTATTTGAGGTTATAATGTATGTATATTAGACGTTATATTTAATTAACAGCTAACTATTTAATTGAACCATACTCTCAAACTGTTAGCTGAGTAGTGATTACTACTACTCTACTACCTACTATCTACAACTCTATAGAGTATAGAGTATAGACGTCTATTAATAAGTTGATTACTGATTACTATTAAAACAAATTACAAAATTACCACCCGATATAAATTATTTCGCAAGTAAAAATTGTTCCTTAATAGAAAACTGGCATGAATGTTATATGTTAAGTTATTACATATATTTGACAGCTCCATAATTGTTTTTTCGTTTCTTCAAGCGACTCAAACTCAAGTTATATCAAATTACCAAATATTATCATCAAAATTGTAGAATCATGATATTCGAGTTATCCCAAAGCATTAGCGCTCAACTCAAATTGGACATTTCAGTTTCAGAAACCGTATAGCATAGAGAAATACATAACAAAAGAAGCTTTATGTATGTAGGATACTTGATGGATCTGATGATTGATGAGTATTCAAAAGCAAAACTTCACCAACGCGTCAACTCAGATTAAAATTTAAAACGCCAAATTTTCTGAAAAAGGGAGCTCCCCATTTATCCGTAGTCCCCCTACTAAAGTAATTTGATCGGTAAACAGAGATTGTGCATTAGGTAGCATAAGATCACAGCTCTAAAAATTCTAAATCTGGTTGTGCATAATGCAAATGCAACGTTAATGCTCATGTAAACTTTAATTGTCAAACATCAAACATATTTTTCCTATTTTTGAGACAAATGTTTGAGTATTTTTGATTTTTTAGATACAAAATCTTTGAGAATCTTTGAGAGAAGTTTTTTAAAAACCTTCTATCAATTCTTTAATTTCTTTTATAAGAACAATAAATATCCCCCTTAATTTACTTCATTCTTCATTTTTTGGTTATATTCTTCATTAGCTAGCAATCATATTTCAAGTTCAAACTTCAAAGCTACAACTACCAACTCTCTCGTTATTCTTCTAATTAAACTTTTGACAGTACCTCATTACCATAAAAGTTCAAATATTCACATTCTTTTATCTAACTATACCGCTACACTTATTTATTAATATTTATATCATACTTATTTGCTTTACACATAAATTAATTATACCAAATGACTACAAGTATATTAACAAATCATCAACTACCTCATTCAGCTGGATCTACTTCTCCAAAATCATCCATCAAATTACCAAGTGTAAATGATATTATTCAATCAACTACTCAAGTTATACTGCCCAACTCTTTAAATACTCCAAATCCTTTCCAAGGTCAAAAAGTTTTAACAAATAATAATAATCAATATGATTTCCAAAATATTGATCAAACTCAAAGACAAGCAGTTGAAATACAACAACAACCTCAATTTATTCCTCAACAACAACCTAATTTCCAACAAATTCCTATTCCAAATGCTATTCCTATACCTATTCAACATCAACAACAAATACAGATTCAAATGCAAATTCAACAACAACAACAATTTGAAGCTCAAAGATTTCAAGAATTAGCACATTTACAAAATGGTAATCAAATTCCAATTAACCATCATCAACAACAACAAAACTATTATCATCCACAACAACAACATTTCCCAATGGTTCATTCTTCTATTCCAATGGCTTATCCACCAAATCAACCAATTAATGGTTACAATATTCAACATATTCCAATTCCACCACAAATAGTTAATTTACAAGAAAATCCTCAATATGATTCTGGAATTTCATCATCAAATACATCAGTTATTTCATCACCAGTTATTAAAAATTCTTTAAGAGTTCATGAAATGACAGCAACAAGATCATTCTCAAATTGTATTATTTCAAGTTCTGATAAAATTACAAAACCATCAAAACATTTTAATGCTTGGACTTTTGAAGAAGATAAATTATTATTAAATTTAAAAGATCAAAAATTAGGTTGGAAAGATATTTCATTACATTTTAAAAGAAGAAGTTCAAATGGTTGTCAATTTAGATGGAGAAGATTAATGGCAATTGAAGGTTTACCTAATAGACCAAAAGTTATTGAAGATAGTATTATTACTGATGAAAAAGATTTAATGATGAAATCAAATAAAGAAATATTTAAAAGAAATAATTCAGAACCAATGCTTCATCTAAAGAGTTTACAAGATAATTATAATTATGAACAAAATAATGTTACTTCTATGAATTCTACTATTAAACCAATAACAAATAATATTGAAAACAAACAAGTTGATTTTAAAAGTGAAACTGAAACTCAAAAAGATCAGCAATCAACAATACCTTCTAACAATAATAATGAGAAAATTGAAACTACCACAACAACAACAACTACTACTACTATCCCTAATAATTTTAGATCTAATTCTTTACAAAACTTATTAAATTGATTTCTCATTTTTGTGGGATTTAATTGAAAGGTATTTTGACCCTATCTGGTATAGGATACATTCTTAAGCATTTTCTTTATTAACAATACATAATAAGTGTCATAATATTTAATAAAACCTTTTGTAGTGTTATAAAATGATTAATATTAACAGCGCTTGTACTTTTTAGCTCTTATTTTTTCTTGAGCTAAGTGTTTATAATGAATCCATATTATTATCAGCATGAGATTACTAGCTTTTACTTTGTTAATTTTGTTTTAGTTCAAACAATATTTTCTAGTAAATACTAGATAAATTAGCCCTCGAAGCCTCGAAATCTCGAAGTGAATAATTTGATTGATTGATTAATTGTGGTTTAGAGTTTAAGACTTTTTACTACTAGTTGGTTTTCAAAATATTATGATTCTTTAAGTCTTAACTATAATTATGATTTATGCTGCTTCAATATTATTTATAGTTTTCTTATTATTTGCATACTTGAGATGTTAAATATTTGGCTATATGGCGTTCTTTTGTATGTGTTCTTGACGTAGTAATATGATAATAATGTGGTCGGTAGGTACCTGTTTAATATAGCTTATAGGTTTATACTCTGTAGCTTCAATTTTCTGTTATATGAATCTTTTGCTAGTTTGTATGTATTTCTAGTAATATTACGTCTTGATGAATTGTTTATTCATGATAATCCAATCAGTTTTCCTCCAGAGAGACCTCAAATACAATCAGTTTGCAGTTCTCGGTTGACACTTGACTGTTGATAGATAGACTAGTTTACTAATTATGATTTTTGATTTTTGAGGTTGGTTGTTGGTTGCACTGTTGGTGTCCAGATAAGAAGTAAATACTAAATACTATATGCCTGGAGAGCCATAGATGGGATATATTGGGTGAGATAAGTGTCAATTTTCAACTGTCAAAACTCAAATGCCAATACTATCAAAATCCAAAATCCAAAATCCTATTACACTACTAGTATTATTATTACTTACTCAATTCAAAATTATCTACTACCACGAAAACTTTCCAGAAGTCAAACCCCCCATTACCTCATTTCGATAGCTTCTTTTAGTTGGTAAGAACTAAAAGAACTATAGTACAAAGTGTAAGCGTACAAAGTTCAAATGATTGAATATTCAAACATCTAAACAAAATTTATGAAGTTTGTTGTAAAGAGATGAAAATCAAAGAGCCAGCTTGTGACTGTGATACTTGCAGTTTGTAGTAAAATAGTATAATAATGGTTTGATACTTTATAGTTGTATAGTTGTATAGCGTTAACAACTGGCCAATCATCACACAGAAAGATAATTCAAGTCGAGTGTAATATGGTCCATGTACCTTGGTACTAATACTCGATGGTGGAAGAAGTCAGAAGAGAACCAGCGCTAATGACCATTGAATTTGTTGTTAAGCTCTACTACTCCTTTCTCTAACAAGCTTCTAAACTTCGAGGAATCAGTTGATAGTTGATAGTTGATTGTTGGTCTTTTGTTAGTAAGTCCTTGCTTCAATTTATGTTGGTGTGTCAAGCGAAACAGCGAAACCTCAACATCAAAAAGTTCACTTAATCATCGCTTCCATCACTCGTACATCAGGACTAACTAAATATCAAAGAGAGACTATAGGCAATCTGTGCTATTCCAACGTCTTGAACTGATGATGCCAATATTTGTATATAGTAGTTTATATGATTTCTTCTCTTCTGTTCGTTTTATGTTCTCTTCTTTAACTATATTGTTGAGTTTATTGTTGTTCTTGATCTTCTCTTTTTCAAGTTTACAACGTATACTTATATTTCAAACAGCTCTCAGTTGAATTATGTTGAGCTATAGTATTTTGAAAGCTGTCTACTGTCTAGTAGATAGTCGGCATTTGGCATTTGGCATTTGGTATTTGGCAATTGGCATTTGGTATTTGGTATTTGGTATATTATATTGTACTATTGACACAATTCACACCATCTGATTCTTCCAATAAGATCCCACTTTATTTTGGAGCACACTCCTTTTGACTTTCTACAGGGTTTACTATGTTTGAGGCTTGAACATTTGATGATGATGCACTGTTTAATTAAAAAGCTGTTATACTAGTAGTAGTAGTAACTAGTAACTACGTAACTACGTAACTATTTTATAGTGTTTATACGTTATACTTTATAGATTCAAACTTCCAACTTCCAAGTAGTACCTTAAATCTTAATTAATTATTTTACACCATCTTTTTAGGATGTCATGATAGTTTTTGAACACATTTATATTATTTAATGCTCTACAAATTACAATATCTCTGGAATCTGGTTTGAGTATCGATATAAATCTTTATGGAATTAATTTATATATTGTTGTCTTGAATTCATTAATTCAGATTTAAAGCATAATTATAAGAGTGTAAAGACGTAAAGACAATAGATTAACAATACTACTTGTTTGCTTGTTCAAATTATGTGTACTGTGTAGTAAATATACTAGTATGTGAAGACTGAAAAGTTGTCTAAATTTAAGATAATAATTTATGTTGGGTTTTAGAGTTTAAGGTTGATGGGCTGGTTAAGCTTGGGGTTACTAGTTGGTTGGTAGCTTGAGGGATGAGGGTTCATAATTCATACTAGTTCATGATTGAAGATTGATGCTACAGTTGAGATTGGAGCTGGGGTTGTTGTGGTGTTGTAGGTGTGTTGTTGTGTTGTTGACTGTTGTGAATCGTTATTCGTTAATCGTTAATCGTTAAACCATTAATGGTACATCTGTCAATATGCTGATACACTTATATCTTATATCTGAATTCTGATAATTTATATGCCAAAAATGTAGTAATCGATTAATTTTCTGAACCCAGAGGAGGCATTTACCATTTACTAGAATACTACACAGTGACAGTACACACTCAACACTCATATAGCTAACTTCCTAACTCCATGGTGATAAAGTTAACTGTCCTACTCCTTAGTATGGGGAATCCTAATATCCTAATACTAATAATATGTCACATATCACAAAATCACAATTCTCATACAACTAATCATGAATCTTGGTTATTCGTTAATCCTTCATTTTGTTGAATATCTTTACCAATAATGGCATTTAGCTGTTACGAACCTCAAAACTCAATCTAAGTACATCTCGAGATCTCGAGATCAACAGTTACCAATTCACAATTCACCATCATCATCTGACATCTACTCTATAGATGTCTGTAATTTACAATTTACTCCACTAAAATTAACAAAACCAATTCATCAAATCTCAATCTTAAAAGTAATCTCGTATGGTTTCAACTCGCTTATAATTTTATAGACCAGTTTTGTTCAATTCACAATGTCAAATTTCTGCACACTATTGTTTATTGTCACTTCATGTAATTAATTATTATTATATGTTCTTTAATTAATTATCAGCATCAAGAATTTGAGATTTGAGATTTGAGATTGGTTTTGCTGCTTTCAGCTTTGTGCTTTGTTCCGTTGGTTATATTTTGATGAACTACTACTTCAACACTTCAACTTATAACGTTACAAAGATTTGTGCTTTATGCTTTATGGTTCAGCAAACAACCAGCACACCAGCACACAAAATTCCTGCCTTGAGCCTTGAATAGACAATCGTATCATCATGTCAAGCGTTGTAAGTCAGGAGGTTGGAATTTGGGACTCTTTGCTCTTTTGGCCTTCTACTTATGTATAGTCTAGTCTATTAGTGCTCTCTTACTCAAGTCCTCGTGGAACAACTATACGTTAAACTCCAAATGATCTGGAAAAATACAAAAACACTTAAGTAATTAGCAAACTTAAATAGATAATAACACACACACTCTAGATCTACTACTAACTACTAACTACTAACTACTAACTACTAACTACTCAGTAATCACATATAAAAATTCAAACGTTCAGAATAAAAAAGTTTCAAAAAAAAAAAAAATAACAAAAAAAAAATATGACAAATTGTAAACTTTAAAATCATATTAAAAACTAGTTGACTGGGAGAAGGTGAATATCATTGAAAACTGGAAACTGAATCCATTAAACCTATAACCCAATTCAATTTCTTCCACATGAGGTTCAACGCTATATTACCACGTCAAACCCTTCTTTTTAAAAGACTTCTGTCGTATCATATACCTCCACCTCCACCACCATCAGCTGCACAAATATTACAAACATCAAAATCAATAATATCAATTAAAGGTCCTGATACTGCTAAATTCCTAAATGGTTTAATAACTTCAAAACTAATACCAACTATAACAAAGAAAAAGCAAACAACTATTTCAACTTTTGATGAAAATTCAGATTCTTTATTATTACCTGAATTTGATATTTCCAAAAATTTTGGAATTTTAAAAGAAAATGTTGATGGTAATCAAACTTTAACAAGATCTGGTATTTATTCAATGTTTTTAAATTCAAAAGGTAGAGTATTATGCGATTGTTTTATTTATCCAAAATTAAATCAAAATTTAAATTCAATTAATGAAGAAAATGAATATTTATTAGAAATTGATAATTCAATTTTAAAACAATTATTAATGGTTTTAAAATTACATAAATTAAATGCAAAAGTTAAAATTGAAGATCAAACTAAAAAATATAAATCTTGGTATTATTATAATGAATCAATTGAAGATTTATTAGAAAATTTAAAAGAAAAATATTTTAATATTGATGATATAAATAATTTAAATTTAAAAACTCCAAATTCAGTTTTTAAGTTAACAAATGAATTTTTAAAAGATTCTAATATTTGGAATATTCAAAATAATGAAAATAATTTAAAAGATTTAGTTTCATTTGCAATTGATGATAGATGTCCAAATTTAGGTATAAAATTAATTACAAATTTAAATGTTGAATCATTAGAAAATATTTTATCCCCAGATTTAATTAATAAAAATATTCCAATGACAAATGAAGATTCTTTAAGAATTAGAAGAACAATGTATGGTATACCTGAAGGTTCTTCTGAATTAAAACCAAATACTCAATTACCTTTAGAATGTAATCTTGATTTTATGGAAGGTATTAATTTTAATAAAGGATGTTATGTTGGTCAAGAATTAACTATTAGAACTTATCATACTGGTATTGTTAGAAAAAGAATTGTTCCAATAAGATTATATTTATTGAATTCAAAAAAGGATGATTTAGATGAATATATTTATGATCCATTAGATCAAGTTTGTGAAGTTTTACCACCAAATGGTTTACAAGGTATTGAAATCTTTTCAGATAAAGATAAATCAAAAGAAAATATTAATAATGAATTAAAATCTGATTCAAACAAACCTTCTACAACAACTGCTGCATTTTCACCATTTGGTAATTCAAGTACAAAAGTTCGAGCAAAGAGAAGAGTAAATTCAGGTAGTATTATTAGTGTTCATGGTAATATTGGGTTAGCAATTGTAAGATTAGAAGATTTTGTTGATAATGAAGTTAAATTTCATATAGAAATTCCAGGTGCTGGTGAAGGTCACCAATCTCTAAAAGTTGGTATTAAAGGTTATATACCATATTGGTGGCCAGAGGAATAATTAGTTAAATAGAAATGTTTTATGTATTATTTATTTATATGAATGATTTATGATGATTTATGAATATGATGTAGTGTATTTTAGGGCTTCTCCTATTACAATCACGTGATAGTTTAGGGCATTAATCTCTGTAATCCGGACACCATCAAACAAAAAATTATGGAGAAGTCACATGACAGAAAAAAAAATAAAAAAATTCTGTGACTGCGAAAAATTTAAGAAAAAAAAATAGAACAACAAAAATTACAAACAAAAAAATATCAGAAATCAGTCTCTTATTTGAAACCTTTAGTATATCACCATCAATAACTAGAACAACAATGTCTGAAGAACAAGTTGATATTCCACAACAAGAAGTTGAAGAAGTTGAAGTTGAAGAAGTTGTCCAAGAACCAGTTGAAGTTAAATTCGTTGAATTAGCTACTGCTATTCCAAAGGATGTTCAACAAGCTCAAGCTCAAATTAAATTATTCAACAAATGGTCATTTGAAGATGTTACCGTTAAAGATATCTCATTAACTGATTACGTTCAAATTAGACAACCAATCTTCGTTTCTCACACTGCTGGTAGATACGCCTCAAAGAGATTCAGAAAATCACAATGTCCAATCATTGAAAGATTAACTAACTCATTAATGATGAACGGTAGAAACAACGGTAAGAAATTAAAAGCTGTCAGAATCGTCAAACACACTTTAGAAATCATTAACGTTTTAACTGATCAAAACCCATTACAAGTTGTTGTTGATGCTGTTATCAACACTGGTCCAAGAGAAGATGCTACCAGAGTTGGTTCATCAGGTACCGTTAGAAGACAAGCTGTTGATGTTTCTCCATTAAGAAGAGTTAACCAAGCTATCTCTTTATTAACTATTGGTGCTAGAGAAGCTGCTTTCAGAAACATTAAGACTATTGCTGAATGTTTAGCTGAAGAATTAATCAACGCTGCTAAGGGTTCATCAACTTCATATGCTATTAAGAAGAAGGATGAATTAGAACGTGTTGCTAAGTCAAACCGTTAAAAAGGTTTACATCATCCTCTTTTCTTTATCATTTCATTTGGTGTGGTTTTAGAAAACATAAAATATATGTATTTTAATTTCTGTTAAGTTCTTTGGAAGTATTTTTGATCTGTAAATTAAATTTAATGAAAGAGTGAAAAAGATTGAACTGCATCTTATAAATATGAACAAAGAAAGAAAAAAGTTAAAGAAAGTGAATGTCTATATAATGGTTTTTTTAATTCAATGTTTGTTAATACTATAAAATTCAAACTATCTAGTAAAGAACTTATAAGAAGCAGTTATCTAATCTTTGTCACTATCATATATCGAAACTGCTATTTTCACCATTTCCACCACATAAAAATTAAAGAAAAATTTGCGTGGCAGAATTTTCGCGTGTTTTTGAGATTGTAGATTTTGTAGGAGACACAAAATAAGTAAACAAAACAAAATATTTGTAAAGAACGTTACAATTTAATCATCATTCACAAGTGTACTTTCTTCCATTTCACTCATTAAACATCAACATACGTAATAGAATCATTATAATTTCCTATTATTTTGATAAGTTAGTCTGCCTTAAAGAATCAAAAAATTAATCTAAAAACAATAACAAAATAAATTTACAAAAAGTAAACAAAACTATACAAAATCCCAAAACAATCAAATAAAACAACGTTACGTTCATTTATCAGTTCAAAGATTATACCAAATAAAGATATTTCCAGGATAAGATCTATCACAAATAAATAGTTACAATAAAATCTAATACCATGGAATACAAATCAAATTCAAAACGCGTCAATTTTAGCCCATCAGTTGTGGATAATGAAATAAAGAGAAATTCAACAAAACCTACAAGACAATATATTTATCAGGACAAACCTAATAATTCATCATCAAATAGACCATTTAATATTAATGTTTTAGAAAGAATAAAAAATGCAGAAATTAATGAACTTAAAAGAACTTTGTCACCAAGAATATTAAGACCTATGGAAGTTAATAAACTGCAATATAACACAGATAACAGTATTATTAATGATATTGATAAACCAAATAATGGAACATTATGGGGAAATATAACTAAGGGGATAAGTAAGGTTTTTGGTTCTGTAAATCCTTCAAATAATGAGAAAGAATATTCCACAATTAGAACATATATGGATGATATGATAACTAAAAGACCAAGAGTTGAAAGACAATTGAGTAATAGAAGTAATAGTTCATTTATAAGATCAAGAAATACTGAAGAATTTAATAACAGATCAGATTCCTTTGCGAGAAAGAGATCTAGACAGGAAGAAGAAATCAGAGATGAAAACCGTATAAATAATATTATGACAAGAGAACAATTATTAACAGAAAGGGCAGATATGTTTACATCAAGAGAAATACCAGTCATGAAAAGAACAAAATATAATGATGGAAGCTCTTCAGCTAATACTTCAATTCAAAGAACACCTTCAATCAGGGATTCAAGAAAGATTCATGCTAAATCTGTTTCTCCTTCTAAATTATTCAAATATTCTAAAAAAGATGATATAATACAACCTGGTGGAATTAACTTCCCTTCATCTCCTGTGCATCAAACTAAATCTCCTGTCCAAAAGATCTATAAAGATTCTAATAATTCTAATGACAAAATTAACAATAAGAATAATAATGATAATGAAAATAATGAAAATTCAAGATATGAGGAGTTAAAAAATAAAATTCAATTCTTGGAAGGTACAGTTGAATATCTAAAAGAAGAACTACGAGAATCAAAAAGTAGGAGTATCCAACTGGAGAGATCACTCTTAAACAACCCTAAATAAACTACTACTATAATTAATGAGAGTTTGAGTACAGAGTTTTCACGTGTCACTAAAGATTTGTAGGCAAATATTTTTTTTATCCCTTAAAAAAATTTAAATCGAGAAAACTAATAAACAACAAATCTTTAAATTTATAACACTTTAGAATTTATTTGTTAGATCAGTTTGACTTTTTGCATATTTCTTTTTAATTCTTAATTTTAATTCATTAAAATATTTTACTTCTTCATTTCAAGTTTCTTTCAATTATAGAAAACAGCTTAATTTTTTGCTCCCTATTATACTACATCATCAACAATTAACAATTAACTATCAAATATGTCTACAGGAGATTTTTTAAATAAGGGTATTGAGTTAATACAGAAAGCCATTGAGGCAGATAATGCTACAAGGTATGAAGAAGCTTATGGATTGTACTACAATGGTTTAGATTATTTAATGTTGGCTCTTAAATATGAGAAAAATCCAAGTTCAAAAGAATTGATAAGAACAAAATTCACAGAATATTTAACAAGAGCTGAAAATTTAAAGGAACATTTAGACAATAAGAAAAAGAAAGAATCAAATGGTGGATCAGCAGCTTCAAGTGGTAAAAAGAATTCAGCCAATGGAGGTAATGATGATGATGCAGATGATAGTGATAACAAGAAATTAAGAAATGCGCTATCAAGTGTAATCTTATCAGAAAAGCCAAATGTCAAATGGGAAGATATTGCAGGTTTAGAACCAGCTAAAGAAGCTTTAAAGGAAGCAGTTATCTTACCAGTACGTTTCCCACATTTATTCACAGGTAAAAGAAAGCCTTTATCAGGTATTTTATTATATGGACCACCAGGTACAGGTAAATCTTATTTAGCTAAAGCCGTTGCAACAGAAGCAAATTCAACATTCTTTTCAGTCAGTTCTTCAGATTTAGTTAGTAAATGGATGGGTGAAAGTGAAAGATTAGTTAAACAATTATTCACAATGGCAAGAGAAAATAAACCATCGATTATTTTTATTGATGAAGTAGATGCATTATGTGGTCCAAGAGGGGAAAACGAAAGTGAAGCTTCAAGAAGAATAAAAACAGAGTTGTTGGTTCAAATGAATGGTGTTGGTAATGATTCAAGTGGTGTTCTAGTCTTAGGTGCAACCAATATTCCATGGCAATTAGATGCTGCTATTAGAAGAAGATTTGAAAAGAGAATTTATATTGCATTACCAGATGTTGAAGCAAGATCTAGAATGTTTGAACTAAACGTAGGAAGTACACCATGTGAATTAACTTCAAAAGATTATAGGTTATTAGCAGGTATGACAGAAGGTTATTCAGGTGCTGATATTGCAGTTGTTGTAAAAGATGCATTAATGCAACCAATTAGAAAGATTCAAAGCGCTACACACTTTAAAGAAGTTGAATCAGAGAATGCAGAGACTGGTGAAAAGGTTATTAAATTAACACCATGTTCTCCAGGTGATTCAAATGCAAAAGAAATGAACTGGATGCAAATTGAAGCTGATGAACTACAAGAACCTCAACTAACGATCAAAGATTTTATTAAGGCCATCAAAACAACAAGACCAACTGTAAACGAAGCTGATTTAAAGAAACAAGAGGAATTTACAAATGATTTTGGACAAGAAGGTAACTAAATTGTATAATCAAAACTATACAAACTGTCATCTAAACCAGTTAACAGATTGCATTAATACATCATCATTATCATTAATTATTAACATTCTTATTGTGGTTCTTAAAACTTTAGAATTCGTTTTTTTAAATAATTACCCACTTATAATAATTGAAATAAATAACATCATAATATTCATAACATTTAAAGCATATTTGATAGAAATAATTAATGGTATTCACTTGTGTGATTTTCAGAATCACAGACTTTTGCACTTGTAATTTTGACTAAAATGATTGCAGCTTGATCTTTACTGTTGCTATCAGTTAGGTAAACTTCAGCTTCGGGATTCTCTGCTAATAGCTTTGATTTATAATATTGTAATTCATTTGGTTGTGTGACTATTTTAGCTTCACCTGATAAAGTTGCACTGACTTGTGATAATTCTGATTGGTTTAAATCTTGAAGAAGTTTAAATAAGTTGGATTTATCGTTAGGGGAACTTGAAGGATCAGGATTTACTGTCTGTCTTTTATATAAGTTTTTAGCAATTGTCCAATCATGAAATAAAAGACTAACATATGGATTCTCCTCAATGTTTTTATATTTGGTTGAATTCTTATTTGAAGCTAATAATATATATGTATGTTCCTTTTCTGATAATTCTTCATCTACAAGTTTTGAAATACCTTCATTCCCATTTACCAATGGACCAGTTTCTTCATCTTCTGGTTTGTAAAGTTCATGGGAAGGCAAATAATAGTAGTTCATTAGAGCAACTTCTGGGATACCCCTTAAATTAGCTGTTCCAAAATGAACATATTTTCCTGATTCCAAAAGGGATACGACTTGTTGTGGTAATTGATCATGACTATACGTTATTGAAGACATGTTGTATGTTAATTAATATGAAGCACTTTGTTATTTCTTGATTGAAATGGTTAAATTTTATTTAGTAATGTCAATAGTAATTAATGACTGTAGCGATTTCTACTTGTCCATAGAAAAAAAAAAAAAAAAACCATAACAACAACATCACCAACACAAACAAACTAGAAAAGAAATAAGAATCTACTGGTTTCCCACAGAAAAATCAGCAGGACAATGGAGTTCAATGATGAGTTTAAAGAGATAAGGAAATCTTCTATCTCTGTATCAGCAGACAGAATGATCTCAGATTCAAGATATTCTCAAAAAGTTGACCATGCAAATGATAACATTGTTTCAGATACAACTACTTCAAAAATTAAATCACCTAAAACAAAAATTCCATTAATCAAAATACAAGATGATTTGCTAAAAGATACAGAGAAATCTTCAAAAGTTTCTGCTCCAGCAAAGGTCAATGAAACTACCAAATTACCAACTTCTAAATTGAACCTTTCAAAGATTAAACTTTTGAGATTTGAAACTCAGAAAATAGATGGTGATGTTAATATTGAAATCGATGATTCAGATAATTTAGATATCGAATCTAGTCTTGAAAAAAATATAAATGTTATAAAAGATGGTGATACTCCTAAATCAAGTCCTAATGGTGGGCTTAAACTAATACGATACTCAGAATTAGATTTACAAAATGACACTAGTAAAGAAAAAGTTGCTTCATCTATCAAAATACCTTTAATACATTTAAGAGATGACGATGATAACCATGATTTTGAGCTTCCACCTACAAAAAAGAGAAAGTCAAATTCTGGAACCAGCATTGAAGAAAATGACCAGGAAACAGAAATTCAGGAAACAAATATAGAAAATATACAAAGTGATGATGAATTCTTTGATGCAGAAGATTCATTTATAAGCGTTGAAGATGGTGATATATCAACAGAAATAGCTATGAATAATGATGGTGAAGAAGATATTAAAGATGATAGCAGAGATACAAATGATATGGATAATGAGATAGATTCAAATCAAATTAAAGAACCTGAAAATTCAAGTAAAGTTAATTCAATTAATAGTAATAATAATGAGCAAATTCAAGTTGAAGCTGTCAGTGAAAATGAAGAAGAATATCAGAAAGAAGAACTGGTAAATCCAATAGCTATTGTTAATGAAGAAGTTCTTGATAGTGAAGAACCAGAAAGTAATGATGTTCTTAGTCCAAAAAAAGATATTGATGTATCAGATGAAGATGTGTTGAATCTCAAGAAAAAGATAATGGCTAAGTTAACAGATAATGTTGAGATGGTTCCATATGGATTAGAAGGCAAATATGGTGATATACTACACTTGTTAACATCTACAATAAAGCATGGTGAAAGTAATTCTGCTTTAATCATTGGTTCTAAACATTGTGGTAAAACAACTATGATAAATACTGCATTTGAAGAATTAAGAAGTCAAATCAAAGATAAAAAGGATGACTTTATTGTTGTTAAACTTTCTGGTATTACACAAGATAATGATAGAGTGGCGATCAGATCAATTGCGAAACAATTGGATAGTGAGATTACAAGAATTTATAATATTGATATAGCAGGAGTAGAATATAGTGAACTTATTACAAAGAAAAACTTAACAGAAACATTTTTAAATATTTTGAATATATTAGATAAACAAATCTTATCAGAATCTAGTGAAAAGAATTCATTAAGAATTCCAATAGTTTTTGTTATTGACAATGTTGAATATTATGCAAATCCAAACAGACAAACATTATTATATAATTTGTTTGATTTAGTTGAAAGTTCACCAACGCCAATATGTACAATATGTACATCATCAAAAGTTACCATCAAAGATATGTTAGAAAAAAGAGTTAGATCAAGATTTTCTCAAAGAATGATTCAAATACCTAAATTTTCAAGAGAGAAATTTATTGAAATCTGTGGAAATATTTTATCTATAGATGCTCCTGTTAATGATTATGAGATTGAATGGAATTTAAAAATCGAAGATTTATTGAAAACAAGTTCAGATTTAAAGAAAATGATTATTTTTAACCATTTGACTGTTAACAATTTTAAGGAATTTCATAACCATTGTTTTTATCCAATGTCAAAAATAAATAAAAATGATAAATATTTGAAAGATGAATGGTTCACAAAGTACCTGAGAAATCAACAAAAATCATCAATTAAGAATTTGATTAATGAATTATCAGAATTAGAATTATCCTTATTGGTAAGTTCAGCAAGAGTTTGTTATAGAAAAGAAATAAATTTAATCAATTTAAATTTGGCATATGATGAATATAAAAGTTTGGTGAAGAGTTTAAATCAACAAAAGGGTGCAAATCTTTTTAATCAAGTTAATCTGAAGACATCATATAGAATTTGGTCTAAAGAAGTTTGTAAAAATCCATGGGAAATGTTATCTATGTTGGGATTATTAACATCACCTATAGATCCTGCTCACAAAAGTACAAGAACATTAGATTTTTCTAATAATTCTTATGAAACTAGAATGTGGCAATTAGAAGTAAATCTAGATGAATTGAAGAACACTATAGATAGTGATAATATGGTTAAACCATGGACTAGATTATAGTAGTCCCAAATTTGCTACATTTCGTTATTAAATTTGACAGCTGAATCAGTATATAGTGAAAACATCAAATGTATGAAGTTTTTTCAGGTTTGATATAGACCTTTAGTAATTAACGTCTAATACTATTTTTCTTCGATATCTATTCATTGTTTTTATAATAAGTCTTATAATTCTAATATTTTGATAGGCTTGTCAAATATTATTATAGACTATAGTATAACATAGTAATGATTAATCATAATTCATACTTGATAAATGGTATCATGTATATACAAGAGAAGTTATAGACAAATAAAACTACCAGAGATTCTTTATAGGTCAATTATATTTGTGTCTCTATAATCAAATAATCAGTTTGTAGTTTGGCAGTCAAACGACACTAGTTCTCGTTTTAACATCTAGATTCTAGCCCTCTAGCCTCTGTTTCGAAATCAAGTCTGTCAGTCTGAACGTATGAACGTCTGAACTGTGCTCTTTGAAAACATTTGGTTTTTTCGAGTTTTTGTATTGTTTTATGTTTTGGGCATTGATGACCAAATCGGGTTAAAACAATGAAAATTCGAAACAGCATCACTAACAAATTTAAAGTAAGATTAAGAAAATGAAATCTTTTGTAAAGCTCTGTTGTTTGAATTGTAAGATCATTAGTTGTTTGTACTTGGGGTCCTGGGGGTCTTCTTTCTGTCTTATCTGGCATTGTTGATCTCATTCTTCACTTTGAAACCAATTTTTTGGAATACTGGATTGTGGACATTTGTTATAAAGTATCCTCATCTCGCTTGCAAAATTTATTCATATTGATTTAAATTATAAAGCATTCATATTACATCTTTCCTCATCTCAATCTTATAGATAATACACTAGATATAATGCCAAATAGTAATCATGATATTTCAAAGAAACTTACTCTTCATGAAGCAGTTACAAAGAAATTTGATAGAACTCCAAGTGGTGTAATATTTACCAAAGATCTAAAGAATATCTTTTCATTGACTATGTTATGTCTGGATTTGAATGACAAACCACAAAAGAAGTTCAGTTTATTAAACAAGCATTACCCATATAGTTTCAGTGTTCAAGAAGCTGTTGAAAAAATGGGAAATTTAGCATTAAGTGTTGATTCTTCAACAACAAGTACTACTGTTTCATATAATATAAAGCCAGATTTAGCAAACTCTTTATTAAAAAAATTCATGACAGCAAAATTGATACATACACCTGCTGATAGAACAAGAGATCTACCAAAACCAAAAGTTCTACTTCAACCTACTCCAAAAGGTGTTGCTGTATTACAATCTTATTGTAAATTATTAGGTATAAAAAAGCAAAATTTACCTCCAATATTAGCATCAGAATTAAATTCAATGGATTTATTTGTATTTGAAAGAAGTTCAATAACTGATACATTGGTTTTATCTGAATACTTTATCCATCTTCTATTTATAAGATTTTTAGGTCCTGAACCAAATGTTTGGAATCCAAATAATCCACCAGATCCAATACCATCTTTAGATCATAGATTTGAAAATGATGATGAATTTGATTTCTCAAATTTACAAAATATGCAAATGTTTGATGCTTCAAATATTAGTAATATAAATTCAAATAACAATCATGATGACTATAATACATTAAATTCAACAATATCAAAAGCAACTTCAAAGGTACTTTTATTCAATTTAAAGAAATCAGATAAACCAAGAATATCACCATTAGCTCATAATTTTTTCACTAATCCAGAATCAGATTCTCATGTTCAATATTATGTCTCTGATAAAGGTGTCAGATTGTATAAAAACTATAAATTTGGTGATCAAAAGAATCATACTATATCATACTGTTTTAATGCCAAAGCTGCTTGGCAATGGGTAATTGATTGTACAGATATCATGTATCCTCAAGAAGCTTCAAATATTGTTCAATTATTCTTTAAATATGGATTAATTACTCCAATAATTTTACCACCATCAACAGCTACTTCAAAGAAGAAATTCTTACCATTAAAAACATCATATTTTACATTATCTAAAACAGGTTGGTCAATTTGCAAATGGTCCATAAATTTAGATTCAAAAATCAAGAAAGGTATAAATATTACTGATGGTATTGGAATTCTTACTGATACTTCAAATATGGTATTAAACAATGAAGAGTTAACAACAAAAGAAATAAACTCCTCTGATGATGAAAAAAATTGCTCATTACAAAGAAAGCCAATAACTTTAAAAGAAGTATTAGCAGACCCAGGTATGCGTTATTTATTTAGAAATCATTTAAAGAAAGAATATTGTGCTGAAAATTTAGATGTTTATATGGATATTAAACAGTTTAGCAAAAAAATGAATATATTGAAGAATCTAATGGAAGCTCAAAATAACTTAAAAATAAAGGAAAATGCCAATGTTGATATTCAAAAGAGTATGAGACAAAATTCAATCACTCAAGTCACTATAGTTAAGATCATTAATGAATGTTTATCTTCTGCTTATAGCATTTATTCATCATATATTACAACAGGTGCACCATATCAGCTAAACTTGGATCATATACTTAGAGAAGATATAACAAATATAATGATTCATCCAATTTCACCATTATCACCCACTTTTCAAAATTCACCATTAATTAGTACAGAAATTGATAATTCACTTTCTGAAGATAAAGTTGATGAAAAGGAATTATCAGATCAATTAATATTACCAAAACTTACACTTGATGCTTCAACTGAAAATATTACATATCCTCCACAGGTATATATTTCTGGTTCATTAAAAACAGATGATACTCCATCAATACAAATTTCACAAGTTTCAGATGATAGATTATCAGATACTCTTGATTCAAGTACACTTCAGAGAATTTCAAAAGTTAAAAGTCCTATGAGAAATGCAAATTTATCCATAGATATTCCAAAGGCAAAAGCAGTTGTAAAGACTAGTAGTTATCCAGAGACTCCAAAAACTCCAACAACTGAAGAATTATCAAAGAGTTTAACAACATTACAAAAATTGTATCCATTATTCCAAGTGGTAGCAGTGAATATTTTAAAGATGATGGAATTTGATTCTTTCCCAAAGTTTTTAGTATCAGAAACTTATTTAGAAGCTACAACATATCATTAACCAGCATTATCATATAGAAACATGTTTAAAGAAATTTATTCTTATAACACATTATAAATTAATTGCATTGAAATTATTTTAATATCGTAGAGTTTTATAAGTTAAAATACTGTTACATAATTAAAAAAAAAACTAGTTATGTATAATTTAATTATTTTGTTAATTGGCCATTACACAATAGAGCAAAATCTAGCTCACCCATTTGAATATAATATACATGAAATTTTATTGGTGGGGGTAAAGTAGCCATATTTTATGCTGGTTACTTAGAAGGTAGGTAGGTTTGTATTCATGATTAAATTTAGATTTAATCATTGATAATATAAGTTGATGCAGTTTGGTTTGATGAGGTATTGTTTAAATAGGGATTAAAGTTTAGAAATTTAATTGTCAACAATTGGTTCTAATGTTGTACCTTTCTTAATAGTAGCCCAACCAATTAAACGCCAATGTTTTTCAATACGTCTTGATAAAGCAATCTTTTCATTAACTTCTGTACATGCTGGAGCAGTTAATTGTAATCTAGCCATATCAGCTTTAACAGCAACAACACGAGCACCAGTAGCAGTTGAACCAATGTTAACCATTAAAACTTCATTCAAATCTAACTTTCTAACTTTAGCTTGTTTGGAACCTTCAGTCTTAACACCCAATAGACGACGTAATAAGAAATAGTTAATTTCAATATCAGTATAAATACTTGGTAAATGACCTTTAGCACCAACAACTTGACCAACTAAACGATCAGCTCTACATAAAGTTGGATCAACTTTTGTACCAACACCAATCAAACCACCTGGAACAGCGAATTTCAAATCATTATGTTCAGCAAATAATGAAACAATCTTTGAAAAGATTGGTTTACATTGGATTTTACCATTATCATCTTTTGTTACAATACCTGGTCTAATTTCAATTTCATCACCTAATTTGAAAACACCTGTTAAGATAGAACCACCAGCAACACCACCCTTTAAATCATCAATTTCAGCACCTGGTCTATTAACATCAAATGAACGAATAACGATTAATCTTGGTGAAGCTGAGAAATCTCTTGGAGGAATTGGAATAGTTTTAACAATAAATTCATTAACAGCATCAATATTATATTTTAATTGGGCAGAAATTGGAACAATTGGAGCACCATCAGCAATAGTACCACGAATGAATTTTAAAATTTGTTTTTCATGATCTAAAGCACTTTCTTCACGCATTAAATCGACTTTATTTTGTAAAATGATGACATGTTTTAATTTCATAATTTCAATAGCAGCTAAATGTTCAGAAGTTTGAGGTTGAGGACAAGATTCATTACCAGCAATTAATAATAATGCAGCATCCATAACAGCGGCACCAGACAACATAGTACTCATTAAAATATCGTGACCTGGACAATCAACGAAAGAAACATGACGAACTAAGTTATAACGAGCATTTGAACCTGGGACTTCACTCTTTGGATGAATTTCTTTATCAGAACTAAAAGATTTATAAGAAGTTGTTTCATCAACATTTGGATCATCTAATTTATAAATTTTAGCATTAGCATAACCTAATTTAATAGTAATGTTACGTTCTAATTCATCTTTGAAACGAACAGTCTGCACACCTGAGATAGCTTTAACAACAGTTGATTTACCATGAGCGACATGACCAATAGTACCAATATTAATTGTAGCTTGTCTATTTATAATTTCTGGAGAAAGAGGAGTTAATTTTGAGAAATCTGGATTATCAGGTTGTTCAGGTAATCCACCACCTTCTTCAAAATCACGTTTTCTTTGTTCTTCATCATCAACTTCATCCATAACTGCAAAAGATACAGATTTTTTAGTTTGTTCTTCTTCTTCAACTGGGGCATCTTCATTTTCTGAGTCTTCCATGTAGTATTGACTTTCCATTTCATTTAGATCACCATTTATGATGATGGTTGGTTCTTGACTTTGAAGATCTTCGGCCATCTTGGATCGATTACTATAGTCTTTTTGTCACTTTATTTGATTATTCTTTTGATCTTTTTATTATTCATCGATGTTTTTTTGCGTTTGAAAAAAAAAAAAAAAAAAAAAAAAAACAGAAAATTTTACCCGGTTAATTTTGTGGCTGGTGACTAGAATTTTGTGGCTGGTGGTGGATTTTAATTAATACTCATCATCATCAAACTACATTAATTTACAATTACAAGGAAGATATAAACTTAGAATATATTTGTATATTTGTAATCCATAAAAAAGCATTAAATTGATATAGTCGTTAAAAAATAAATAGCATCAGAAAAAGCAAAAGAAGTAATTTTTAGTAGCAGCAAATTATAATGAGTGATGAGCTTGAGCACCTTCTTTGTTTCTTTCATGTTCAAAAATACCTTTTATCTTGTTATCTTGATAGTAAGTGACATATAAAAGAGCAGTAGAACCACCAAGGAATAAACCTACACCAGTAAAGTAGGCCATGAATTTAACAAAGTGAGCTCTACCACTAACTGGAGCATGAGATGCACGGATCATTGATCTTTGGAATTGTTGAACTGGAGAGTATTTCATTGTGTTTTGTGTGTTTTTAATAATTAATGTTTAAGTGTTTAAAGTTGATACTTTATTGATAGAAGAAGTGCAAAGTGTTTTTCAACAAGAGAGGAAAGTGTATGGTTTAAATAGTAATTATTGGTTGTAAATGAACATACCACCAATATCATCTGACAAAACAACGCCATAACTATTTACTATGTGTGAAATTCCATTTTGTTAGCTAACTCTGAAATCTGTTCAAAATAACATGATCCTTTACCAAAAACTTCTAATCTTCTAATAGTTGTAAATTTAAACGCTTCTCTGTAAAAAAAAATGTAACGCTACAAAATTATCACCAGATTAGAATTATCACGTTATAAAAAATTATTCAACCAAAAATTTATTTTCAAGATTTGGGGTAGCAAACAAAGAGAACAAAGCAATAGTAAATCTATAGTGATTGTGTGTAGCTTTCTAGTAGGTGGTGGTTGGTGATCTGTCATCTATCTCCCAACATGACAACTGACACCTGTCAATCAATAGTACTCATCTCAAAAAATCAGCTGAAATTCTGCCTCCAAATTAATCCCATTAAAAAATAATCAGACTCTTTCTACGATAATTTACAATAAATGTAATCATAAAGTCATTAACATCTATTCAATTAGATATATCGTTAATCATTAAGTAAACTTCAAAGCATTTTGCTTAGAATTTTCACCTATTATTTATCTGGTTTGTTCACTTTTCATTAGTGTTTTTACCTTCTATAATTCCTCCTCTCTTTATTATTTAGGATTTGTATTCCCCTTATTATTATTATTATTAGAATATGGAAATAATGAAGGAGTAGTATTGTTATAAGTCATATTAATACTTGAAGATCCATTCCCCCTAGATATATCATCAGTATTAAACCCAAAATCATTCATAACTGAATCAACATCCTTCCATAACAATTCATTAGACCATTCAACTGGAAAATCAAGATTAGGTATACTATTAGGTGAAAAATCAAGTCCAATAAAATTAGAATTTGTCTTATTTTGACCCTGTTGATTTTCATTTATTCTCAATCCACTGTTTGGTTTTGAATTTGTGTTTATATCTGAATTGGTTGATGATGTTATTGTTGTATTTTTACCATTACTACCAATTGCATTCATATTACCATTAACATTAAGACCAATAGGTATTGATTTTTCATTAGATAAAACTTTATTATCAACTTTTCCTTGTTTATCATTCTTGGTAGTTCTCTTCTTAATATTTCTAATTGGTTTTTGTTGTAATATACTTTGCAATGAAGGTGTTGGACTGCCCTCTTTATTATTCTTTAAAGAAATTGGAACTGGATCTAATGGAATTGTTCTAATGATTTTTCTTGCTGAAACTTCTGCATTAAAATTATTTGATAAAGATCTTGGTCTCTTTCTTTGAATTGAAGAATTTGAATGGTCAGATTTAACAGTTTGTGGAGAATCAGCAAGTTCTTCACCTTTATCACCATCTGTTAAAGTTCCAGTACCATTAAAATCCTCATCTATAGCTAAATCATTATCTTCATCGACGCCAAAATCATCTTCCTCTTCTTCATCACCATTCTCTTCATCAATAACACCTTCATCCCCACTAGTTTTCGAATCAACACTTGATTCTTTATTCTGTTCTAATTTAATCATACCAACTTGTTCTCTTAAAACCCATAAACAATCAAAAAAAACACTGACAGACATTCTTGTTCTTATAGTAACCTGTAAATTTGATATATTACTCTTATCTCTTAAAACTTTAAATAATTGCCACATATTTCTCATAATACCACTTGATCTATATGCCATATCATGTTTCAAAATTGATGCCTTCATAGTTAATTGAATAGCTGCTAAATATAAAACTTTACCAGTACCAATATCAATAACATCACTTAAATCTGAATGAATTAATTTAACAACAATACAAGCAGTTTGCCAAATATTAAGAACAAAAACACTTGGTAAATATTTAATATATGATTGATTTGAATTAATATGATTTAATAATGATAATGCTGCATTGTATAATAATACTAATCCTCGACGTAATTCAAATTTAGCCATTCTTGAATTATCCATGAAATAATATGTTAATAAATGAACTCTTGTTGATAAAATTTGAAACTTTCTTATATCATCAATACCTTCACTTGTTAATCTTGATTCTAATTCATTTAATTGTTGTAACATTACTTTTAATAAAGGTAATCTTTCTGTTGTATCAGCTAATCCAATAGGATCAACTATATTAGAATTTAAAATTTTAGCTAATTGATCTTCAAAATGACTAATTGCAACCATATGTTTTAATTCATCAGATATATTAAAATTTGAACCAGGTTTACAACTTTCAAGAACTGAAGTATCAAATGATACAAAAGCAGGGAACCCAAATGAAGTTGCAATAGTTTGTGATACTATATTACAGGAAATCCATGTTCTTAAATGTTCTTCCAGCATTTCATTTAAACCAGATTGTTTAGGATCTTGAGTAACATGATTGTTATTAATACCTGGTCCATTTAAACCTATTCTAATTGCTTGAAAGATTGCAATACCTATTGTATTCCAAGAAGAATCAGCACTTAATGATGATGTCAATGGAGGCCAAAAAGTGTATAATAAAAATGCTTGAACTGAATAAACAGATGATACATTAAGTATTGGTTCATCACTCTCCTCAGGGATATATCTTGTAATTGGACTTATTGTTATTTCAGCTAAAGCAGCTTTTAATGATGGAGCTAATTTCATTAAAATATCAGTAGAAATATGACGCAAAGATATTGACATTATTGTCCAAAATAAAACAGGGCATAATCTATGAATCTTTTCAGGACCTTTAAATATATCAACAACAGGTAAGAATCTATGATATTTGTTTGTAAATTCTAAGTATAAAGTTCTTATTAATTCAGATGATAATTCAACATTTCCAAATTCCTTTGGTAAACATTTTAACACTTCTTCAGGGATATCAATTTCACTTATAGGGGATTGATTTGTAAGTGATAGATTACTATTAGATCTTATTTCATTTGGTCTTATAATTGAAGGACCATATTCAGATAAAGGTAAAAGGTTATTATTATTATTTCCATTAATATTTGTATTTGAATCTGTATCAGTCTTAATGTCTTTTATATCAGGTGACTGTGTACGGGATAAATGATTATTAATTGAAGCAGAAATGTTTGCACCATTGTTTGATGATAAGTTTTTCTTTAAAGTTATTAATTCTTCTTCTATTTGTTGAAATTTTGCTCTTTTATATGTTCTTTTATAATCAGATTGAATGATACATTCTTTAGATTTTTTGGAACACCTTGTACAAGGATTAGGATACTTTTCTTGTGAATCACATTTGGACTTCTGTTGACGACATTCAACACATGCCATCCTCTTGTTTCTTGTACCTTTAGGCTTAATTGGTGGTCCAATATTACCTTGTCCTATTGATTTACCATCATCGCCTTTGGGCAATATATTTGATTGATAACTCAAATCCATAGTAACAATAGATTTTTTGACCTAGGAAAAAAGCAAATGAATTTCTTCAAGACTTGATACTTAAAACACTGGGGTTTAAACTGGTCTTAATATGCTGAAGTCTTATAATTCTTTCCTTCTTAAAGTTTTAAAAACTATTAAAATGAAGTCTGAGTAATGTTTACAATTTTTTTTTTTTTTTTTTTTTTTTTTACCTGTCAAGTGGTGGTTAAAGCTACATACAAAACTACAATTATATGTCAATGAACTATGAAGCAATGTCAATAAAGCAATAAATAAAATAAATAATAAATATATCAGAATGAAAAGAATAATTGCAATGATTATTTAGGTTCAAAAAAAAGCAGCAAAACAATAAAAATTACTCCCTAATCGTCATCATCATCATCAACAGCAAACACTTTTGTTCCAACTTGACCTCTATCAAATTTAGCATCAAATCTGGTTTCAAAATTTTCTTCATCCTCTTCAGATGGTTCATGATCAGTTGATTCATTGCTACTAGAGTGTTTTTCAAAATTATCAACAACTTGAGAAAATTGAATCTTTCTTCCAATGTTAACTTTTTGATCAATTGTTAAAGTAGAAGTATCAATTTCTTGTAAATTTATAAATGATGTTGATGGAGTTTCAGATCTTGATTGTAAAGGTGTTGATCTCAGTGTTAAATCCTCAATATCAAAATAACCATATCCACCTAATGTTGAATCATCTTTACTCTTGTTTGACATGATGTTATTATCAAGAGTGGAAGATCTACTCATTGTTGAAACTTTTACCATAGGTATTGGTTTGTTAAATGGTTGTTTTAAATTATTATCAAGAATATGAGCATGTGGAATAGTCTTTGTACGTACATGACGTCTCCAAATAGATTTAACTTGTTGAAGAACCCATTCTAATGTCAGTAAAAGTCTATCACCTTGACGATATTGACTAATAACACAAAATTCAGTTTCATCTTCTTTTATGATATAACCAATACCAAAACCATTACTTGAAGCAGGTGTTAAACCAAATAATTTCATGGCAGGATTACCACAATTTGAACTAATCATTTCAGGAACAAATAATTGAGAAATTATTTTATCAAATATTAAAGGTGGTAAATTTTCATTATCATTAACATCAAATTCATCATTAATTGAATATTCTGGAGATAATTTGTTAAATAATTCCTTTCTCAAATAAACATTTTGTAATGCTTTCAAATGTTTTTCAAAACCTTCACCATTTGAACAATTCTTTAATTGATTTGTATGAAATTCACAACTTTCAATAAAAGAATTCCATCTTACTAAAGGAGATGATTCACTAATAAATAATTGACAAGTTTTTAAAATCAAATCATTTTGTATTGGTAATAATTCAGATCTAGCATTTCTAAATTTTCTTGTTGATACTGGTTCAACAGTTGAAATAGGTTTACCATATAGAGCAAATTGTGCAATTTGTAATGAAATTTGAATTAAACTATCAGCTTTAACATTAATCTTTCTTGCAAATTGTCTACCAAATTTAATTGTTGAAGTATTTGTTGAATGTGAACAAATTAAATCAGTTAATCTTGTTTCAGCTAAATGTAAAGAAGTATATATATCTTGTTGAAAATTCCAATTTAATTTTATTGGTTTTGGCTTCATTAATTCTGTTTTTGTGATAGTATTAGTATCATCAATAGATTTAGCAAATTTAACTTTTGGAAATAAAGATAGATTACCAGCAGGTAATCTTAAAACAGAATCAGTATATATATCAGAAGTAAATCTTAAAACATTTGTTCCATCAGTACTATATGAATCCCAAATAACACCAGCTACTGAATTTTTAGTTACAATGATTTGTAATTTATCATACCATCTTGAAATACAAGAACCTATTTGAACCCCATTTTCATCAATAATATTAGTTCCAACAGAAATTGTTTTGGCTAATTCATTTAAATTTGAATCATTTGGAGTTGAATTATCTAAAACTAAAACAAATAAAGCAGAATCAATTTTATTTAAATTATCACTATGAGATTTCATTAAATTATTTCTTGCAGTTGTCCAATTTTTAAAACTATCAGAAGTTATTGAACCAATTGAAGTTCTATAAGGCATTGAAACGTTTAAAGATTCTTTTAATATTTCATCTAATATTATTTTTAATTCATCACTAGTGAATAATAATTCATTTTTATCATTTAAAACTTTTAAAGTATAATATTGAGAATTTGATAAAATTAAGATATAATCAGTTTTTGGATTAGTCTTTGAATGAACACTATTAAATTCAGGAAATCTTGTAGTTCCAAATAATTTAAAATAAGGTTTCATTGTATAATTTAAATTTTCAATTTTACTATTAAAACTATGATCATGATTTAAATAACCTAATCTCAAACTTGCAACAAATTTAAGTGAAGAAGTAGTAAGAACAGCAGCTCTACTTGTTTGATTTTGAGGAATGAAATAATCTTTTAATGGATCATTTTCTAAGATTAAGAAAGGATTTCTTGGTAATGCTTTATGATCAATTAAAATATGATCAAGATTTAAATGATCTAAATAACAAGCTTCATTTTGATGAAATTTTAAAAGATGATTTTGTAAAGCATTAGAAACAGGGTTGAGTTTAAACTCCTTAATCTTTTGATCCAATTCTTGAATTGATTCATCATCATTATTTAATAAAGGTAAAAGTGAACTTCTTAGTTGATTTAGTGTTGAATCTAATGAAGGTAAAAGTAAAGTTGGAAGTTCTAGCTCTTTTGCATCATTAATAACGGCCATTGAGCCATCATTTGTATCGTCAAAGATATTAACAGGCATATTCAGTTAATAGTTAATAGAAAATAAAAGTTAATAAAAGATAAAAGATATTCTACTTTATTTATATTAATTTTTTTTGTTAAAGTCATTTTTAAAAATTCCCCACAAAAATTTAAAAGAGTAAATAAACTTTTTAAGATTACAAAATTTAATATTTCTGGGTTCGAATCTTCTGTAGTTTTTATATATTTTATTTCTATATTTTACTCTTCTTTAGCACTAGAATAGAATTTAATAGTATCACAATCTAATCCATTTTCTTTAGTGTATTTGAATGCTTCAACATATGTCTTTTTGACATTTTCTAAACTTTCTTCATCATTTTGATAATGGAAAGCAACTCTTGAACCACCAACTCTAACATTATATTTTTTACCTAATTCAGCTAAAACTTGTGAATTAATTGGTGATTTAACTAAATCAATAAATACAAAGTTTGTATCAACAGGTAATTCTAATTCAATTCCATTTTCTTGTAAATAATCACCTAATGATTTTGCCATTTCATGAGATTTTATTAATTTTGGTAAATTTAAATCAATTGCTACTAAAGCCATTTTAGCTAATAAACCAGATTGTCTAATACCACCACCATTTTGTTTTTTAAAATGATTAGCCTTTTTAATAAAATCTTTATTACCAACTAATACTGAACCAATTGGAGCACCAAGTGATTTTGATAAACAAATTGAAATAGTATCAAAAATTTCACCATATTTTGATAATGGAATACCAGTTGCAATACTTGCATTCCAAATTCTTGCACCATCACAATGTAAAATAAGATCATTTTGAGTACAATATTCACGAATTCTTAATAATTCTTCAAATGGATAAATAACACCATGTAAAGTATTTTCTAAAGAAATCATTCTTGTTGGAGCACCATGAATATCACCATCATCAATATAAATTTTAGCTTTAATATCTTCTAAAGTCATATAACGACCATTTTTAGGGATAACAGGAATAACCATTGCACCTGATAACATTGCTAAACCTGCAGCTTCATGACAATAAACATGAGCTCTATAATCACAAAGAATTGAATAAGGAGGATTTTTTAAATGAGTTCTAATAGCAATTTGATTTGAAAGAGTACCACTAACGCAATAAAGACCAGCTTCTTTGTTTGCTAAGGCAGCTACCTTTTCTTCCAAGATTAATGTATCATAATCTTCATTATAAACAGCATCACCATAAGAACATTGAATTAAATCTTCAAACATTTCAGGAATTGGAGTTGTGAAAGTATCACTTCTGAATTCATTTCTAGCATTGTAACGTTTTTCAACAGATTTGGAGGACATCTTAAACTGATTAATAGAAGATGAAGAGAATTAAATAGGTGAAATTGAAGATAATTTATATAGTTTCGACAATCAGTT
This sequence comes from Ruyongia namnaoensis, assembly GCA_030563805.1. Taxonomy (NCBI): domain Eukaryota; kingdom Fungi; phylum Ascomycota; class Saccharomycetes; order Phaffomycetales; family Wickerhamomycetaceae; genus Ruyongia; species Ruyongia namnaoensis. Next base: position 88,061 of record JAJMKA010000008.1, read on the forward strand.
ATCGCTTTTTTTTTTTTTTTTTTTTGAAGCAGTTGATAGCGATTTTGATGGGGTTCAATAGTGTGAATTTTGAAACTTTTAATTAGGGAAATGTTGTCTAAATTTGATGATTCTTATACAGTTCAACAGCTTGTAATTTTGTGGTTCGAACTAACTAATTTCCAGCTCATTTTGAAAACTTTGGGCACATTTTGAAACTTTATAACAAACATTCAAATTCCACAGTACCTACCTCTACTCTCTCCGGATTTAAATTATCTCCGTCTACTACATACTATTAATACAGGATAATGAACATCAGTTATTTATTACTTAATTATTACAAGTTGGAAGTCATATATAGAGTCAAATATTATAATTAGAGTCAGTTTAAATTAATTCATCAACAGAAATCTTCAATCTTTTCTCTTTGAACAATTTTAATAGTGTCACACCAAAAATTCAAAAAGTCATGATACAAACAGAAAAAAAAATCAAATGGTATAAATATCGTTGCTTCACAAATAATTTAACAAAGATTTCACAAACTAATAACAACCTATTATTTAATATTTATTACTTAAATTCGTCATGCATAGAAACTTACTCAGCCCTAGACAGTCTACTCATTCTTCAAGAGCTCCTTCAAGAGGACCTTCCTCAAATAACAATAATGATTTGTTAGATGAAATAACAACTTCTCAATTAGAACAACTTATAAGAGAAAAACTTGAGTTAAACAATGAGTTAGAAAAATCAAAGAAGAAGAACTCAAATGATGATGATGAAGAAGATGAGGATAATGTCAATAAGAAGAAGAAGAAGAATAATAATAATGATGATGATGATGATGATGATACATCAAATCAAAAAATTGATATATTTAAATCTTCAAATATTGAAACATTAATTGAATTCATTAAAAGACCAAATAATGAAGTTTCTTTAATTAATAAAAATATTTTACTTATGAAATTATATCAAATCATTATAAGTATACCATCTATTGATGATGTATTAGATAGTGATGATTATGAAAATTGTTTATTAGATTTATTAAAAATATTTACTTCAAGTAAATTATCAAATATTTCATTCTCAAGTCTTAGATGTTTAACAAGTTTAACAATTTCAAATATTAATAATTCAACTGTTATTTATTCTCAAGATCCAACAATAAATATATTTGAAATCTTGGAAAAGAAAATATCACAATTTAATGCTAATAATTTAAATGAAATTAATAATAATGATTCTTCAATTGATAATGAACAATTGATTTTAAATGATTTCTCTATTTGTTCTTATTCTTCAATAACTTTAGCTGCTTACTATGATTCTGGTAGTACAGGTTATGGAATTGATGAAAAAATTGAATTTTTAAATAATTTATTACAAGAAAGAATTCAAATTAATGATTTTGAAAATAAATTATCTTTAATACATTCTTTAATTCATTCAATTGGTGCTTTATTAACTTTAATTACAAGAAGTTCAAATATTAATGATATAATTGAAAATTGTTTATATTCAGTTATAGATACATTTTTAGAATTAAATTTTGATGATACAAGAAATTTAAATACATTACGTGCAATTTCAATGTTTATTGGTTTAGTTTATGAAATTTATGATTATGGTGATTCAATTGATGAAGATATTTCTGATTATCTTGATGATAATTCTGATGAATATAATTCACCTCATAATACTTTTGAAATAACTTCAAGATTAAATCAATTTATTAAAAGTTCTTCCAAAAAAGTTTCTAAAAAGGATAAAAGAGAGAGTAGAAGTGTTTTTAAAGATGTTTTAGGAACTGTTGAATTCTTTAGTTCTAAAAGTAAAAGATTAGCAATGTTGAAAAAAGTTGAAATTGATGGTTATAATCCAAAAGATGAACCTGAAGCTTTATCACATATTAAATTAGGTAAATCAAGATCTATAAGTGTTACAACTTGGTTTGCCTTTTTTAGATTAATTGCATTTAAAAGAATTTTTTCAAATGAATTGGCTAATCAATTAAATAATTTATATGATCCTGATGTATTCCTTAAAGATCCAAAATATTCTGGTGATAAAAGATGGGAATCTAAACCTACCACTTCTGATTTTAATCCTAAAAAAAATAATACTTGGAATAATAATCCTCAATATGTACTTGATGGTAAAAAGAGAACACAAAATATTGATGAACAAAGACTGGAAAAATTAAGAAATAATTATCAAGATGGTCCTAATGATGATATTTAACTGATAATTAACTGAATTTTATGTACTATACTGTCATATTTTAACTTATTTAATCCTATATATATTTAATTTATATTTATATTCTATTTATAAAGAGATTAGTAGCCAAACATCACCAGCAGCACCAGCATCACCACTCAAATTTACCCGGACACTAATTGCTTACGTAATGCGCGCCGACCCAAATCTCAGAGATTTTCAGAAATAACAACAAATCAAATTTAACAGATATTCAATAAGAGATCAACATCAACAAATTCAAAACCCATAAAATCATAACATCACCACAACAACCTCATAATGGATTTTGAAACCAACGAAGATTTAAATGGTGTTCGTTTCTCTTGGAATGTTCTACCTTCAACAAAACAAGAAGCTTCAAGATTAGTGGTTCCAATTGGTTCTTTATACACTCCTTTGAAAGAAATTGAAGGTTTGAAAATAGCCAACTATGATCCAATTGCTTGTGTTAATAACTCTTGTAAAGCTATTTTGAATCCAAACTGTACTTTAGATTTAAGAGCAAAGATTTGGTTATGTCCTTTCTGTAATAGTAGAAATCAATTACCTACTCATTATGGAAGTATTACACCTGAAAATTTACCATTAGAATTAATCGCTGATTCTTCATCAATTGAATATATTTTATCAAGACCTGTTCAACAACCACCAATCTTCTTATTTGTTATTGATCTTTGTCAAGATGAAGATAATTTACAAGCTTTAAAAGAATCTTTAGTTGTATCTTTAAGTTTATTACCACCAAATGCTTTAATTGGTTTAATTACTTTTGGTTCAATGGTTAATTTACATGTATTAAATGATCGTTTCCACAAAACTGTTGTCTTTAGAGGTAATAGAGAATACAATGTTGATCAATTATCTGAATTATTAAAGAAACAATTCCAACCTTTCTTTGCTCCATTAGAAGCAATTGAATTTCAATTAACTTCAATTCTTGAAAATTTAAAACCTGATCCATGGCCAATTTCATCAGGTTTCAGAGCTAATAGATCTACTGGTGCTGCTACTTCAATTGCTATTAACCTTTTACAAGCTGCTTTCACTGGTTTTGGTGCAAGAATTATGTTATTCAATGCTGGTCCTGGTACTTTAAGTCCTGGTTTAATTGTATCAAATGAATTAAAAGAACCAATTAGATCTCATTCTGATATTGATAAAGATTCTGCTAAACATTATCAAAAAGCTATCAAATATTATGATGCTTTAGCTAATCAAGCTGCCTTAAATGGTCATACCGTTGATGTATTCGCTGGTTGTTATGATCAAGTTGGTATTAGTGAAATGCAATCATTATCAAATAAAACAGGTGGTGTTTTATTATTATGTGATGCTTTTACAACTTCTATCTTTAAACAATCACTTATAAGAATGTTCTCAAAGGATGCTGATGGTTTCTTATTAATGGGTTTCAATGCAACATTTAATGTTAAAACTTCAAAAGAATTAAAGGTCTCTGGTTTAATTGGTCATGGTGTAGCTGTCAAACAACCAAATGCTAATAATATTGGTGAAACTGAAGTTGGTATTGGTGGTACAAATACTTGGAGAATGAGTTCAATGACACCAAATCATACTTATGCTACCTTTTATGAAATATCCAATCAACCATCTCAATATAGTTACATTCAATATGTTACAAATTATCAACATTCTTCAGGTACATATAGAACTAGAGTAACCACATTAGCATTACCAATGTCTCTAGCTAATGATAATTCAATTACAAATTCATTTGATCAAGAAGCTGCTGCTGTATTAATGTCTAGAATTTCTGTTTTCAAAGCTGAACAAGATGATGGTGCAGATGTTTTAAGATGGGTTGATAGAATGCTTATTAAAATTTGTTCTAAATTCGCAGATTATAGAAAAGATGATCCAACTTCTTTCAGATTATCACCAATTTATTCATTATTCCCACAATTTATGTTTTATTTAAGAAGATCACAATTTTTACAAGTTTTCAACAATTCACCTGATGAAACTGCTTTCTACAGACATGTTTTAACTAGAGAAGATACAACCAATTCATTAATCATGATCCAACCAACATTAACATCGTTCTCAATGGAAGAAGAACCAAAACCTGTATTGTTAGATTCTGTTTCTATTCAACCAGATAAGATTTTATTATTAGATACTTTCTTCCATATTTTAATATATCATGGTGAAACTATTGCAAGTTGGAGACAACAAGGTTACCAAGATCAACCAGAATATCAATCATTCAAAGAATTTTTAGATGAACCAAAGAAAGAAGCTGCTGAATTATTAGTTGATAGATTCCCATTACCAAGATTCATTGATACAGAAGAAGGTGGTTCACAAGCAAGATTCTTATACTCCAAATTGAATCCTTCCAATTCATACACACAACAACCTTTCGACAATTCAGCTATTGTCTTTACAGATGATGTTTCATTACAAAGTTTCATGGAACATCTACAGAAATTAGTAGTCGGAGGTAATAATTAGAATTTATTTTTATTAGAATCATTTAGAAAAATAGGATAACAAAAAAAACAACAAACCAAAAAATTACAAGAACAAAAATAATAAAAGTACGATTAAAAAAATCATATTCACATATTTGTTTAAGTATCTGTAGATTAACTTAATATCAATATTGAAATTAATAATATTATGCTTGTATTATAAATGAACTAATAATTGTAGAAATCATCATTTTTTTTCTTTCATAATTCAAAAATTGGCATAGCACAGTTATCACCATCAAAGACCAAAAAGTTATTGATTGGATTTCTCTTTTTACTTAAATGATTTATTACATCTTGTGCCAATGTACCACCAATAATAGCAGCAACAGGAGAAATTTCTGAATTTAATTGGTTTAAAATATCAGCGAATAAATAATTTTTATCATCTGAAATTTCATTTAAACCTAATCTTTTGTTAATAGAATTTGCTCTTTCTTTTAATAGATCAACTGTTATTTCATCTTTTGAGTCTAATTCTAATTCAAAAAGAGCAATAATTATAGCCAATAATGGAGTTGTAAATTTTTTAGCTCTCTTTCTTAAATTAAATAAATTTTTGGAATTAATTGAATCTTTAAATGTACTATATTTTGATTTTATAGTGAATGTTTCCAGTACTTCATTAGTTTCTTTATTTAATTTTGAAACAACATCAATATATTCTTGATTTGTAGTAATTTTACCAACTTTTTTGGCAAATGGCATTTTCTTTTCAGTATATTTTGAGATATCTAAGATTAAATCATTAAAAATAAAACCATATAAACCAAAAGAATTTGTTAGATAAAGTGGAATATTTAATTCTCTAGTTAGTTCATTTAAATCAAGGATTTCTTGTGAATGAAATGAAGTACCAATGATTAAACTAAAGTTTTTTAAATAATCTTTAATATTATCACTTTTTAAATCGAATTTTGTTAAATTTATTGAAAGATTTACTCTTGGATTCATATCTTTGATTCTTGGTAAAACAGCTTCTAATTTATTTTTACCAATATCTTCTTCACTCAAAAAGAATTGTGCATTGAAGTCATCATCTGTTACTTTAGAATCATCCCAAATTTCTATTGAACCAACACCACTTAAAGTTAGATTCTTCAATATTTCAGTGGCAATACCATTCATGTTTATAACCAAAATTTTGGCGTGCTTTATTCTGTTTTGACCATCTGCACCCCAAACACGTAATTGTCTATCATAAAGTGCCAATTCATCGGCAGAAAGGTCTTCCATTGTGTATATTGTGTAGTTTTCTTGAAGTTATAATTGGCGTTTTATTTGATCTTTTTGAATTTTCGTGTCTTTTTTTATTTCATGATTTTTTGGAAAATTACAAAATTACCACCAAAAAACAGCAATAATACTTTATAAAAATTTATAGAAGAATAAGATAGTTATAGTGAACTTTAACACAATTAGTAATAGTAAAACTGTATTCACACAAAATACACAACAGAAACCACCAAATAATACACTTAATACTGAGAAAAATAAGCAATGGTGTAAAGATGTTCACGTGATCTATTTTTTTAAAAAACGTCAAATTTGGCTTTAAGCAAGGAAATAACAACAAAGACCAAAGAATAGAGAAGAAAGTCAATATGGATATCTTCAAACTTCTAGACTCTACTCCAGAGCCTCCAATAGTATCTCTAAGTGTGGATAAAAACACTTCAGGTGATTACTGGCTTCCTGTGCCCATGACTGAGTACCAGAAAGAACTTAACGATAGAGTCGTCTCAGTTCATTATAGTGCTATCTTGAAATACTTTGAAACTGATGATAAGTCGTCTGTTTTGACAGAATCTTTACAAGATCTATACCTACATTCTCAACTTGTTGCAACTCATCCTTATCTTCTGATTACTCATTATATGCCAAAATCTTTAATACAGAAGGATGTTGCTTCAAATTTATGTCAAACCAGTGGTAAATTCCAAGTGTTGAAAGATATTTATTCAATGTTAGAGATGAATCTAGATACAAAATCATTAAATATTGCAATAATGGCAAGAGATGGTAAAACATTGAATCTTGTGGAAGCAATGCTATTAGGATGTAAAACTTTTATTAAAAGAACAGATAACAATCATATTAAAGATCCTTCAAAGAATAAGTCAAAGAATTTATTTACAACTATAATACCTTCAGATATTGATCTCACCCTTGATGAAAATAAAGAATTGATTGGTAAATTTGATCTTGTTATTTCTTTAGATATAACTTGTGAAACTGAAAGTTTGAATAAGTTAAAAGCTTCTAAACCAAATACTCCTTTAATTAGATTGGTGACAGTCAACTCGATTGATCATATTGCTCTTTACTTCCGTCAATTAAATAAACCAAAATCTGATTATTTAGTTTCAGTCACTGCTGCAACTGTTGTACTACGTGAAAGAGTTGGTTCCTTACCTGTTGATTTAAGACCAATTTATTCTAAAAATTTAACTTATTTGAAAGATTGGTTCCAAAAACTAACTAATAGTAATCCTTGGCCATTGCCTCATATGGATAAGATTAAAGAATATGATTCTGTTGATATAGAAATATCTTTGGCTTCTGAAGTCAAATTTGATAAAGAAGAAGAAATTATTAATTATAACTCAAAATCAAATGTTAAGAATAAAAATGATGAAAATAAACCTGATTATGATAATAATTTATCTTATTATAATTATAAAAGGTTAAATAATCTTTATACTTCAAATCCATTAAATGATGTTAATTTTGGTATCTTGACAATAAATTCCAATTATGATGATTCTTTAACTCATAAGTTGATTCAGAAATTCAATGTTTTACATCATGATTTATTATTACAAGTTAATGAATTCAATAATTTAGATTTTTTCTATAATAATGAACGTGATTATACTAATATTGATGAAGCTGCTATTAAAGAATCAATTAAAAAATTAAATGATGAAATTAATGAGAAAACTGAGAATTCAACAAAACTAACTAAAAATATTGATGATTTAAAATCAAAAATTTCAAAGATTCAAGATGATTTATCCAATCTTGAGAAACTTAATAACTCCAAATTAAATAAGTTAAGTGAAATTGACGCATTAAAATTAGAGATTGAAAGGGAAGAAACAAAAATTAAGAATCAAAACAAAGAGGTTGAATATATGACAAAAGAAATCAATACTGCTAAAAATTCAACTATTGATTCAAATAATGAAATCACTAAGTTTAAAGAGTCAATTGTGAAATATGAAGACGATTTAGAAAACTATTTCAAAGATTTTGGAAAAGAAGAAAAGGCCAAAGAGACAGAGCAACCAACTGAAACTGAATCCGATTCTAAAGAAAAGGTTGATGAAGGTGAAGGTAGAGATTTCGATTATTGGGAAAAAAGATATGAAAGATCACAAGGAAATGTAACAGATATAATGAATAAATTAAAAGCTTTAAGAAATAATAGATCAGATAATAGAAGAAATAGCCCTAGTATTAAATAATAAATAGTTTTTATATTATAATGAATAAACTAAACATAGATAACTTATATTGATTTTTCCCAAAGTTTTACAGTTCTATCCCAACCACTACTGACTATGTAGTCATTGCATATATCTAGACTCATAACCTTATCAGTATGACCTTCTAGAGTATTTATATTTATCCAATTATCACAACTAAATATTTTCAAAGTTTTATCATATGATGATGAGACTAATAAATCATTATCAAAAAAATTTAGGTCTGAAATAATTTTTTTATGACTTGATATATTGTAAATCTCTTTTGTCATTCTTAAATCCCATATTTTAATAGACCCATCACCAGAACCAGTAGCTAGTTGATAACTATTATCTTTCCAGTCCAAACCAAAGATAGGTTTAATATGTCCATTCAAAATCATAATATATTGATCTGCTCTTAAATCCCAAATGTAACCCATGGCATCTAAACCACCTGTAGCTAATAAACTACCATCTTTTTGAAATGAGAGTGTATGTATTGACTTTGAATGTCCTCCTTCTTGTAACAAGAGTTCTTTATTTGTTTCAACATCCCAAAGTCTCCATGTTAAATCATATGAGCAACTTGCAATATATTTACCAGATGGATGAAACTTTGTTTCAACTACTCTATCTCTATGACCCAATAAAGTTGCTGTATTTTTGATTCCAATTTCATTATCATAGTTACTGAGATCCCATAGTTTTATTGAATGATCACCACTAGATAACATTACATTGGACATTGTTTCAAGTGGGTTAAAATCTATTGCACCAATTTTATCACTATGAGCATTCATATTACTATTCGAAGGAGTGAATTCATTGGTTATTTTTAAATCATTGTTTGATAGGTCTCTTTCTAAAAGTTTTAAAGAACCTGACCAAGAACCTGATACTATTTGATTATGATTATGAGGATTTATTTTAACATTTGATACAGGTCTTGTTGAAACAACTTGAGAACCTATCAAGTCAACATTTTCATATGATTTATTTAAATTTCTTCTTCTTGTTAGATTCTTTATGAATGTAGTGGAATTAGCTATTTTTGATTCTGATTCCAATCTTTCTTTTGTCCTTATTGTTGAATATCTTAATATATCCTTTCTTGCTTCTATTAGTTCCATAGAAGCTGGTGTATAAAATTCCTCTTCATCATCTTCTTCTTGATTATTTTGATCTAAATCTTTCATCTCCTGGTCATTCTCAGCAAACTCATAATTTTCTATATCAATATCTCTTTCTATCACTAATTTTATCAATCTCTCTCTTCTGCTTGCCTTATCTTCATTGTCTAGTTCAATTGGTTCATTCAAAGATTCGAGCATAGTTCTGACATCTTCATCCAAAGTCGGTACCAATTTAGCTTTCAGAGCCCTTCTTTCTTCCAAATCTAGATGTGTTTGTAAGTGAACACCATTACTGTCAACATAGTCTCTATCTATTCTTAAGTCCTCATAGTTGACACTCATTGTGTTCTTTCTGAATTATAGAGTTGTTGTTGATGCAAATAAAATTTATTTTTCTCTATAAAAACAAAAAAAGCTCTAACAAAACAAATTACTAGTAAACCAATTTAATAGTTAAGATCCACAACATGACATTCTACAGAGAGAAACACATTCAATATATAAAGGAATTGGATTCTCATAAGGAGGACTATCAGTATTGGCTTACAGAGCATCTACGTTTGAATGGTCTTTATTGGGGTCTTTCTGCATTATTTTTATTAGACCAAATCGATATATTCAACAAGCAAGAAATAATAGAGTTTATCCTAAAGTGTCATAACTCAGATGGTGGGTTTGGTTCTTTCCCTAAGCATGATAGTCATATACATTGTACATTATCTGCTCTACAAATACTTTTAATGTATGAATCATTGGACTCAATTGATACAAAGAAAGTGGCAAATTATATAAAAAGCCTTCAATTAGAAGATGGTTCTTTCCAAGGTGATAAATTTGGTGAAATAGATACTAGATTTGTATATACTGGTATACAATCATTAGCTATTCTAGGTGAATTGAATCAAGATATAGTGGATCGTTCTGTTGATTTTATTTCCAAGTGTAAAAATTTTGATGGTGGATATGGACTTATTCCAAATTCTGAAAGTCATGCTGCTCAAGTATTTGTTTGTTTGGGTACACTAGCCATTTGTAATCGTTTAGACTTAGTTGATACTGATCTTACTGGATTTTGGCTTTGTGAAAGACAATTAGAAGATGGTGGATTAAATGGTAGATCTTCCAAATTACCTGATGTTTGTTATAGTTGGTGGGTTTTATCTTCATTAGCAATTATCGATAGATTAAATTGGATAGATTTTGATAAATTGAGAAATTTTATCTTATCCAGTCAAGATGAAGTAACAGGTGGTATTAGTGATAGACCAAATAACCAAGTAGATGTGTTCCATACTTTTTTTGGTATTGCAGGTTTAAGTTTAATGAAATTTGAAAATTTAAAAGAAATTGATCCAATATATTGTCTACCAGTTACAATAAGTGAAAAGGTTAAAAAATGGCCTTACAAAGATTAAGTTTTGTATTACAAATAGTTATTAATTAATAAATAATTTTGATATCCAATAAGTAAAGAATTGATGACCAATTAAAAATAAAATTCTTTCATTTCACCTTCTCTTGAACTTAAGTCATATTCAATATAACTCATCTTCTTACCTATTATGAATTTACCAGGATTTAAACATTTACAACCTGTATATGTTAAAATAAAAGGGTGACAAGAAGAATCTGCTAATATAAAAACTGATGGTATTGGATTCATTTGTAGTAATTGATCCATTTCCCAGATTATTGGTGATAATTGTCTTGAAAAAGGTGATAAATGACCTTGATCCATTATTGTTTTAATCAATTTTCTTGATTCTTCAACTTTTTGTACTTCATATCTATCAATATTACTAGCATGATTATTCTTTTTGGTATGATTTCTATCATCATCCACATCAATGACTTCATTATCATCTTCATCATCTTCATCTATCAATAGTGTATTTCTTTTAAATTTTGAGTTTAAATCATCTCTAAACACAACAATTTCTTGTGATAAATAGGAAATTCTCATTGGATTTGAAGCCCAATGAATATTTTTAACAATTGAATTCAATCTTCTACCGAAGATTAAAGGAATTTTTGATTTTGGTAATAAGGAAATATTGTTATTTAAAATTTGATCATTCTTTCCAGGTACAAATATTAAAGAAATATTACCTGTAATTTCTGGAAATTCTTGTAATGTTGAAGCTAATGAATCAAAAATAGTTTTATATTCTTTGAAATGTAAAGGAATTGAAGAAAATGAACCATTAAAAATTATAGTTATTGGCAAATTTTTATTTTCAATTTGTGATTCTTCAATTAATCTTGTAAATAATTTTCTAATACCTGTAAGGGTTGATTGTTGATCAAGATAACAATCAGCACCTAATATAATCAACTTATTATCTATTAATTCTGATTCTAAATGTTTTAAAGAACTATTCAATTGTTTATCAATTTTATAATTTGGATAAATACCTAAGAAATCCAGATTACCAATAGAGTTTAATGTTGATGCTCTTGATTCACAAGGTGGATGACCTGCTGATATTAATTTCAATTCATTATTTATATAAATACCATCACATAATATTATATTTCCGGGCACATAGTAAGATCCAACATTTAATTCACATTCTGTAAAATCTAATTTTAATAATTTTGACGAATGATCTTGTAAATAATATTTGTTATTCAATAATGTTAATATACCTAGAATTAAGAAACGTTTACCATCATTACCTAAAAGAGAAGATATTTCTGTTAATGTATAAGAATTTTGACCTTGAGAAGATTGTGAATTATATGATTTTGGGTTTAAGACAGTTGAAGTGGTTGCATCTGAAGTTCTTAATAACTTATCTTTAGCAACATCAAATCTTTGAGGGAATAAATTAACATTAGATTGAACATTAGATTCTGATATTGAACCTGAATTATGCTTATAAAATTCAAATTGTTTTCTTTTAGAATTATAATTGAATATTGGTTGGTCATGAACGTTTATAAATTTATAATGATCTCTCCAATCTATGGTCTGTGATAAAGGTGGAGGAGTTATTGATGTTGTTGGAGTCAGAGCATTCATATCTTCATCTTCACTATCATCTGAATTAGAGGTAACTTGATCAACCTTAGATACTAATTGTTGTTGTACAGATCTTTTTGAATTTTGATTTTTGTTTGCCTTATTTGAATCCAATTCAGCTATAACTTCCAACAAACCTTCACTATCTATGAACAAACCTCTCTCTTGTTCCTTCCATAGTTTTGCTACTTGCTCTAGAAATTGTTGACATTTAGTTGACTTCCAATCTTTACCAAACTTTCTACCTATATATTCAGCCAATGAATTCAACGCGTCAGACTTGATATTTAGACCGTGCTTTTTGGACAAAACTCTGTAGGATATTGGTCTAAGAGTCGCTGGAAGTATCTTATGGGGCAACACCACAGGATTACTCATATTGAACACAGTTTTAAAGAGATGTTTCGAGTAAAGATTTTCTTGTTGAAATTAATTTTGTGTAAAAAAACGCGAACTTTTTCAAATTTCAAATCAGTAAAAAATGAAAACAACAATTTGAACAGATTTTTAATAGAACTGAAAACTAAAGAAAAATGAAGTCTGTTGAAGAGTTGGAAGCTGAATTGGTTCCTAAAGTACACAAAGCCATTGAAGATTCAAAATTGAACACTAAAAGAGCTTTCAAACCTCTACCAAATTCATCTGCTTTTTCATTAATTGATGCTTCTGATGATCTAAAGAAAGAATGGTTTGATACAGGTCTTGAATCAATATCTAAAGGTGAAGTCGGTGTTATTCTAATGGCTGGTGGTCAAGGTACAAGATTAGGCTCTTCAAGTCCAAAAGGTTGTTTCAATATTGGTTTACCTTCAAATAAATCATTATTTCAAATTCAAGCTGAGAAATTAACAAAGATTCAAAAATTAGCAAATTCAAAATATAATACAAATTCATTAATACATTGGTACATCATGACATCTAGACCAACAAGATCAGCAACAGAACAATTCTTCATTGATAATAATTATTTTGGTTTATTAAAAGATCAAATCAAATTTTTTAATCAAGGAACATTACCTTGTTTTGATTTAAATGGTGATAAAATTTTAATGGAAACAAAAGATAAATATTGTGATTCTCCAGATGGTAATGGTGGTCTTTATCAAGCCATTCATGATAATGAATTATTACAAGACTTTGAAAACAAAGGTATTAAACATATTCATATGTATTGTGTTGATAATGTTTTAGTTCGTGTTGCTGATCCAACATTTATTGGATTTTCTATTATAAATAAATTTGAATTATCAACAAAAGTTGTTAGAAAAAGAGATGCTAAAGAATCTGTTGGTTTAATTGTTCTTGATGAAGAGTTAAATAAACCAACTGTTATTGAATATTCAGAAATTGATTCAAAATTAGCTGAAGAAATTGATCCAGAATCTGGATTATTAAAGTTTAGATCTGCTAATATTGTTAATCATTATTATTCAATTGAATTATTAAAGAAACAATTAGATAGTTGGATAACACACGAAAATGGTTATCTACCATTCCATATTGCTATTAAAAAGATTCCAACTATTGATAATCCTAAACCTGAAAAGCCAAATGGTATTAAATTAGAAAAATTTATTTTTGATGTTTTTAAATCAATTGAATTAGAAAAATTTGGTTGTTTAGAAGTTGAAAGAAGTGAAGAATTCTCACCATTGAAGAATGCTGTTGGTAATGATTCAATTGAAACATGTAAAGATTCATATTTAGATCTTTCTACAATTTGGGTTAAAGAAATTGGTGCAAAAATTGAAAATGATGGCAAAGTTGAAGTCAGCAGTTTAACATCATATAAAGGTGAAGGTTTAGAATTCTTAAAAGATCAAACATTAAGTAACTTGCAAATTGTTTGATTAGTCAGAAAACTATTCAACAGCCTTGAAATATCAAGAAAACATTATCAATTAACCTACAATTTAAATTTAAATAATCATCTTATACGTCATCTTTTAGAATTCACATTTATTAATAAATTTCTTCTAATTATTTATTATTTATTAGTTATTTTATGACAATTATCATTCAAAAATGTAGACTTTTAATACGATTTATTGTTTTCTCATTATTCAAAAATTCAAAATTCAAAGTAACATACTAAAAAAAAAAAAAACATCACCAAAAAATAACAACAACGAAATTTTAAAATTATTCAGGTTTCAAGAACAATCAAAAAAGCTTTATAAATTAGAGAAAACAGAATGAATACAGAAATATTCTTCATTTCATTAATATCTAGAGATGTAAGTTATTGAAATTGTGTGAAAATTTTGGACTTCTGAGGTTTCATTTGGTTGATTTTTGAAGTGTTGAATCCTTAACTAACAAGATCATATTTAGAACAAACCATTACACGTACAGACAATTGCACCATTCAAAGGTGAAGAAGTTGTACTTGAGGAAAGAGTAGATGCACAAACAGAATCAGATAAAAAAATTTTAGAAGAAAATAAGACTGAAGAGACAGCTATAGAGAAAGACTCAAGTGAAGAAATAAATCAAGCTTTAAGATATCAATTTTTTAGTAATATGGCATTAGATGTAATATTATCACCATTTTATGAAGGTGGAATTCAATCAATTGTATTATTATTCATTCAAGATGGTATTAATGTCTATGGTTATGAAACAAATACTGGATTAAAGATAGTGATTGGTATATCAACAGAGATTAATGATACTTTTAAATTTATATTTAAGAAATTACATCGTATATATCTAGGATTAATTATAAATCCATTTCAAATAGATGATCATGATAGTCATAATGATATAGATAATGGTAATGGTGAAGGATTTGGATTGAAAATTGATGAGGAAATGATGAATAAGAAGATTTTAAAGATTGTTCAAGAATGGAAGACTACATATAATGTCAACAAATTAAATTAAACTAAAAAATTAAAACAGTTATAATATATTAATTCATGAACTCATTAGCATATGTAGATAAACAAAAGCACCTAATTATTTTAAAACGACATTAGCATTTCTTAATTCTAAATATTGTTGATCAATACCAGGACTCATATTTTTAACAACTTGATAAATTTCCATATTATAGAATCTTAAATTACTTGTAGGAGCTTTATATTTAGCAGGAAGACCAGTGATATCACAGAATTTCTTTGTAGGTTTGATAGATGGAGCAGCATCTATAGAGAAATAAGTTACTGGATCTCTTTTATATTTTAATTGTTGATCTTCTTCATGAAATGATTTTATATGTTTTTGTTCATCTGATAATAATTGTTTTAAAGGTTTAACTCTTTTATTACGAGCTTTCCAGTTTGGGTTTTTGAATGTGGAAGATATAGCATTCTGTTGTGCTACTTGTATGATGTCTACCTCTGTCATGATATATATAAATATTGTTATAAGATGATAAATTAAATAGTTGTCCTTGTTATTTATTAGTTGCTGTGCTTTTTTCTTAGGGCAAAAATGACAGAATTATATCGGCTAAATATATCACGTGACTAAATAATTTTTTTAATTATATGTGGCCAGATTCTAATAATGAAAGGCAGAAGTTATATATTGATGGTAATAGCTACATATAGAGATGTACTGATTCCTTCATTAACAGTTGAGATCAAATACTAACCCTAAAACAGAGATTTTTAAGCATCTTTCAAATATCCGTTCCGTGGAAAGAAGCTAATAATTATGGTTCATCAGTTTGAAAGTTTGATCTCAGATTTTGTGGGATTTGATCCTTTTTTATCTGAGAGAATTTGTATGATATATGCTACTAAAATCTACCATGCTGTTCTTAACTTCTAGTATTGTGACTCATAATTAACTCAACTAGCTACAACGTTACAACGAGAAGCAACTCAGGGACCAGCCCTGAAATACTATTAACTACACTCTCTTGAAACAATACTGCTCGAACGGCTTCACCATATTAGAAACAAAACACTATTAAAATGCCCATTTTTTCACTTTTTTCAGAGCCATATTTTTTGTTTTCTTTTCAAATTTTCAAATTTTTCCGAGTAGGAAATTTTACTCGACAAAAAGTTGAAAAAAGTGAAAAATAAAATTTTCAAATCTCTCCTAAAACTTTCTCTTTTAGAATTAAAAGTCTATTAATTACTACATATTATCTTTCAACAAGATGAGTAAATCAGATAACGAAGTCCTAAAACCTTATGTTTCAGCAAGAAACGATTTCAGAAGTGATACTTTCACCACTCCAACTGAATCCATGTTAAAAGCTGGTTTAACTGCAACCATTGGTGATTCTGTCTATAATGAAGATATTGATACTATTGCCCTTGAAAACAAAGTTGCTGCTTTAGCTGGTAAACCTGCAGGTCTTTACTGTGTTAGTGGTACCCTATCTAACCAAATCGCCATCAGATCCCATCTTTATCAACCACCTTATTCAATTCTTTGTGATTATAGAGCTCATGTCTATACTCATGAAGCTGCTGGTTTAGCTATGCTTTCAAATGCTATGGTTGTTCCTGTTAGACCATCAAATGGTGATTACTTAACTTTAGAAGATATTAAACAAAATATCGTTCCAGAAGATGGTGATATTCATGGTGCCCCAACTAAATTAATTTCTTTAGAAAATACTTTACATGGTATTATTTATCCATTTGAAGAATTATTAAGAATTAAACAATTTTGTATTGAAAATGGTTATAAATTACATTGTGATGGTGCAAGAATTTGGAATGCAAGTGTTGAAACTGGTATCCCATTATCTAAATACGGTGAAATCTTTGATTCAATTTCAATTTGTT
Source organism: Ruyongia namnaoensis (assembly GCA_030563805.1). Lineage (NCBI taxonomy): Eukaryota > Fungi > Ascomycota > Saccharomycetes > Phaffomycetales > Wickerhamomycetaceae > Ruyongia > Ruyongia namnaoensis. The sequence continues at coordinate 105,194 of JAJMKA010000008.1, forward strand.
TATCAAAATCAATTGGTGCTCCAATGGGTTCTGTCTTAGTTGGTGAAAAACCTTTTATTAAGAAGTGTAACCATTTCAAAAAACAATGTGGTGGTGGTATTAGACAATCTGGTATGATGGCTAAAATGGCCTCTGTTGCTATTGATGAAACTTTACCAAGATTAAAGAGATCTCATCAATTAGCTAAAGCTTTAGGTGATTTCTGTATTGAAAATGGTATTGCTTTAGAAAGTCCTGTTGATACTAATTTCGTCTTTATTGATTTAAAATCAAATTTCATTAAAGATGATTCATTAATTAAATTTGGTAAGAAATATAATGTTAATTTAATGGGTGGTAGAATTGCTTTCCATTATCAAATTGATGATGAAAGTGCTGAAAACGTCAAGAAAGCTGTTTATGATGCTTTCCAAGATGCTAAGCAAAACCCTCATTATCATGACGGTCCATATAAGATGTACCGTTCACCAACTCCTGTTAAATATTAGATATATTTAACTAGGAGGAAAATTTTAAAATTTTAAATGGCATTTGAAGTACATCAAATATTATTATCGTTTTTTAAAAACATGATCTTTACTCTTTTAAGTCTGAAAAGGTAACGATGGGAGTTATTCTGAAAAGAAAGAGGGATCATACAACTTTTTTAAATATTAAATAACAACAGAAATGTGTTTTATTTATTTATTTATTATCTTTAATTCATCATTGCATTGGCTAGCATTTTATCATTATTTATTAATTATTATCATTATTTTTTGGGATATTATTTGGAAATGGAGGGAATATAAAAAAAGGGAAAATTATTTGCATTATTAAAAAGGGTATTATCATTATTATAATTTAAATTTGGGAAAATCCATGTTCAACATTTGGATTAGGGCATTTTTTTTTAAAAAAGAAAGCTTGTTCTATGATTTAAATATAATATTAGAGATTACTTATAAATAATGAACTCATGATTTATCTTCATCAACAAAGAAATATCAAAAAATATAGAAATGTTATAATCAATAATCAAATAGTCATTATAATTGAAATTTGTTGAAATCTTTTTTTCATTATGAATATGAATGTGAAGATATAAATAGAAATTTCTGGTTATTTATCCATCTTTTCATTAATGCAATTCAAGAATTGGTCTTTGAATAAACTTATAACTGGCAATTATAATTTATTAAAGGAAAGACTATATTGAATTTCTAATTAAGAGATGCTGTGATATTTCAAAAATATAATTTTTTTATAGAGCAAATATTGCAAACTGAACGTTTTTTGAATTGCGTTCACCAAAAGGTTTTTGTGCTTATCTATGTATTATAGAGATTATATGTGTATAACTATTTTAATATTGATTAGATTTGGTTTTTTCCTATATATTAAAATGAGATTTGATGTAGATTCAATTAATTAAGAACATAGGATTTCAGCCAGTTTTAATCATTTCACAACCTAATCTTCGAGGATATTAATACAATAGACACTTAAGGTCATAAAATACACTTTATATTACACATAATCCCATCCATTTAGCTCAAAAATGGCGTTGTTGCTCTGTATTCGCTTCACCAGCACCACCTGAACCGGGTAAATTTACAGCGAAATTGTGTGTCCCGAACCAATTACAGCCAAAGTCCAAAAATAAACAAACAATTTCAGAGCAAAAAATCATATTTTGGTCGTATTTTTTCTAGATTTAAGTGGACTACTAGATCATTGGATATTTAAAGATATCACAACTAAGACTTAATTACAAATTATAGACCATTCACACACTCATTTCTTTCAATTCTACTGGTCCTATTTATTTGTTCTTTAAAAAAAATCATAAACAAGAAAAAAAACCGAACGAAAAAATCCAGGTCCCTATTTATAAATATTAACAGATCAAAACAATATTTATAACAAGGAAAACAAATCTTTTTGGATAGAGAATACATTATTAACGTTTGATCTCTGATACAAATTCAATATTAGAACATAATTCAACCCTTTTAGCTAGTTTCTTTCATCTTCTAAACCTTAGATCTGGCTTTTTTGGTATTGAAATCTATTAACATTTTGATTTCTTCTTTTTAGTTAATTTTACATTTATTGGACTGAACCCCTTTATAACAATTCAACCATTCTAATAACTATCATCATTGCTTCTTATACATTCATACTTTTGCATTTATATAATTAACTCATAAACTTTCTCCTCATAGGAATCATATTTTCCAAGATCAAATATAATCCAAAAATGAGTTTTCAACCCAAAAAATCACATTCAACAGGCATGAATAAACTATTCTCAACTCCAACAACAAAATATTCAATATCTTTCATAGGAATACTTCTAACAGTTATAGCTATTTTCCAATTTTTCCATAACGTTGTTTTAGATCAACTATACTATCCTTCTTTCAACAATATACCTAGTATTGAATATTATGATTTAAAAAATTATGAAGGTTTACCTGATGGTTGGCAACATGAAGAACGCGTTCTATTCTGCGTTCCTTTAAGAGATGCATCTGTTCATTTACCAATGTTTTTCAGTCATATGAGAAATTTAACTTATCCTCATTATTTAATAGATTTAGCATTTTTAGTTAGTGATACCACTGATAATACAATGGACGTTTTATTAAGTGAATTACAATTAATTCAAAAAAATAATGATAAAACAAAACGTTTTGGTAATATTGAAATTTATCAAAAAGATTTTGGTCAAGTTATTGGTCAAGGTTTTAGTGATAGACACGGTTTTGAAGCTCAAGGTCCAAGAAGAAAATTAATGGCTAGAGCAAGAAATTGGTTATGGTCAGTTAGTATAAAACCTTATCATTCATGGGTTTATTGGAGAGATGCTGATGTTGAAAAAGTCCCTGCTACAATCTTAGAAGATTTAATGCATCATGGTAAAGATGTTATTGTTCCAAATGTTTGGAGACCTCTACCTGATTGGTTAGGTAATCAACAACCTTATGATTTAAATTCATGGCAAGAAAGTGAAGGTGGTTTACAATTAGCTAGAAATTTAGGTGAAGATGCTGTTATTGTTGAAGGTTATTCAGAATATCAAACTTGGAGACCTCATTTAGCTTATTTAAGAGATCCATATGGTGATCCAGAAGTTGAAATGGAATTAGATGGTATTGGAGGTGTTTCAATTTTAGCAAGAGCTAAAGTCTTTAGATCTGGTGCTCATTTCCCTGCTTTCTCATTTGAAAAACATGCAGAAACTGAAGCATTTGGTAAATTATGTAAAAGAATGGGTTATTCAGTTGTTGGTTTACCTCATTATGTTATATGGCATATTTATGAACCTTCAAGTGATGATTTGAAACATATGGAATGGATGGCTGAAGAAGAAGCTAAAAAGATTACACAAGTTAAACAAAAACAAGTTTATGAAAAGATTTGGAAAGAAGGTTTTGATGATGTTCGTGGTGAATGGGAAAATGATAGAATTAATATTTTCAAAAATACTGATACTAAAAAGATTAAACAAATTAATGTTGATTGGTCTGGTGCTGATTCATTGATAGAAGACAAAGTAACACCAATTGAAAGTGACCAAGACAAGGATAAAGTATTGGCTGCATTTGATCCATCATATTAGTTTGTTAATTTCATTTATTTCAATTGTCAAAAAAATAAAAAAAGCCAACCAAAAACATCATACCCATACAATATTTTCTTTATATATTTATTAAACAATCATTCTATCAACTTCAAATTTTCATTCTCATAAAAGTATAAATCATTTTTTTAAAAAAAAGCACCATGCTGTTTTCTGGTTCATCATTTATATAATTTTTTCCTAATTTTTTTTTTGTTTTGTTCATTCATTCTACATATCCCAATTTTCTTCACTTTATTGTTCTTATATTTCTACCTCATTATTTCTGTTATATATTACTATTTTTACATCATTATTAATTATATTTTGTTTTACAAATAAACACTACATTAGTCAAATTAATTAAATTTGTAGATTTTATGCATTAATTAACTATATCATATAAAACTTTTTTATAAATAAAGGACCATATTTCTTAAGTTGAATTACCATCTTTAGATGACTTACTTCCTGTTTCACTTTGTTCATCAATATCACCAATGCTATTTTCTTTATGATTACTATTTTTACCAAAGAAACTCAATCTTTTAACAATAGATTTACTATTGGTAGTTGAATTAGAATGGGATGATGTATCTGTCATAAATGATTCTGCATCATTATGATGACTTGATGAGAATGAATGTTTTCTACTCAGAGTGTTTGAACCTCTCTTAGATATACCAAAAACTTTTTTTGGTGTAGCATTTGATACAGGGTTATAATCTTCAATATCATCACTAACATCATCCTTTTCTGGTGATCCTGAACGATAACCATTTGAACCTTGTCTAGATGGAGACTTTGTATCACTATCATTGTTATTGCTTCCACTTCCAAAGGAAAAGAAATTCTTCTTACGGAAGAATGATGGTGATGTACTCATATTTGATGAATCAAGAACACTAGATGATTTAGATTTGATGGATGTTGTATTTGATGATTTATTTGTATTTGTTAATTTGATAGGTAATGTTCCCATTTGATCATTATTATACTCTGAAGTGGTAACTGATGAGAAAGAAATATTAGTAGCTGGTTTTTCTAGTAAATGATTTTCAGAATCTTCATTATTAGTTGCCTTTTCATGATAATTATTCCAACTTTGAACATCTTTTTCCAAAGATGCAGTAGAATTAACAGATATATTTCTATTATGAATAGAAGAAGAACCTTTCCAAAATGAATCAACTGGATTAAAAATATTATCTTGATTATATGGTTTATAAAATGGTGACTTATCATCAACAAAACCATTATCTGCAGAATTAGGAACATTTTGATTATCTGATGGGGATGAAATATCATTTTTAGAACTATTTTGATTTGAAGATTTATTGAAGAATTTACTTTGATGTAACTTTGGAGTTGTTGGAATTGTTGAATTAGATGTTGATGAAATCTTTGTTTCTTCTTCAGACTTTTTACCAAAACCAAAAACATTTGACAGTCTTCTTGGTGAAAATGTACTTAATGGACTCTTAGGTGGATTCTCACTAGAGATAGTAGATGAAAATGAAGGTGGGTTTAATAATTCGCCTGATAGAATTGAAGTCAAATCAGCATTTGCAGTTGGTGGAGAAGTATGTGATGATAAAACATCGTTGTTAAAGGAATGTGGTGGTGATGTGATGCTATCAGTTGAAAATCTTGGTTGTGGTGATAAATTACCATAGTCATGATTATTAAAGAGTCCAGATCTAGAGTTAGCAGTATCACTTTGGTAACTATTACTTGGAATCATCATTGGTTGGTTTGAACTTAAGAAAAGGCTATTAGAACCAGAAACAGTTGCTTGATTAGAACTACCATTAGTTGAACCAATATTTGGGATCAATGAGGTTGAACTATTTGTATGTAGATCCATACTATTAGTATACTCACCAACAGCAGCAATCATGCTTGAAGATAATGCATCATCAATTAAATCTGTAGGAAGGAAGTTGTTCATTGAAGGTGAATCAATATCATCAGTTCCAGATACTAAATCAGTATTAATTATCATACCATTTGCACTTCCACCAATATTGTTGTTCAAATTTGAATTTTGTTGTGATGATGGCAATACATTATAATTAGTCCATAATGATTGTTGTTGGAATGGTGTTGTTGAAAGTGATAAGTTTTGATTTTGTTGATAAGAAGCCAATGAAGGTGAACTACCATTTTGAAATGATGAGAAATTCAAAGAATTTCCATTGAATCCAAAAACTGAGGAATTTTGTTGAGATTGATTTTGATTTTGAGATTGTTGTTGATTAATGTTGGATTGATGATCATAATGTGTGATAGGTTGACGCTGTTGTTGTTGTTGTTGTTGTTGTTGTTGTTGTTGTTGATATTGATTAGAAATTGGAATACTTTGTGTTTGGCTATGGTTGATTGAATCATTATATGAATTTTCAGTTGGTTGATATTGGTAGGCTTGTTGGTTTGTTGGTTCCACATATGGCATATCTGTGTTATTAGCAATAGCTTGTGCAAGCAAACGAGCATTTTTAAGTTCAGTAATTTCTGTTTTTAAAGCTTCATAATATTTTTGTGCTTTCAGACAACGATTAACCTCTCTTTGTTGTTCAGCTCTCCATTGAACATCTAATTTAACATCAATATCTAATTGAGAAGCCAGTTTTTCATGAACGTTTGAATGTAAATCTGCTAATGTTTGTAATGCACTTATACCTTCTTTGTCAATAGAACCTGATTTATTTGTATGATCAAGAATTATTTTAAAATTTTTCTTAGTTTCAGTAATTATTATAGGTTCTTTTGTCTTTTTATTTTGAATTAAATGTTTACTTTGAAGTGTTTTCTTAATTTCATCTTCAATAGCTTTTAATGATCTTTGTAATTCTTTAACCTTTTCTTGTTTTAATAAAATATCAGAATCAAATTCAGAATGAACTTTAGCTTCAGAGTTTAATAATTGTTCCTTTTCAGTATCAAATTCATCTAATTTAAAATTCCAATCTTTTGAATCCTTTTCCATTTTAGCAATATTTTTTCTTTTATTTAATAATACAGTTTCAATTTTTGATTTCTTTGATTCTGTTGATCTTCTTGATTCATCTAATAACTTAATTTCAGTTTTTGTTGATTGACGATTACCATCTTCTAATTTTTTACGATCTCTTAATTGATCTCTTTCTTCAATTAAAATTAACTCTTGTTCTTTAAAATCTTTCAAAAGTTGATCTTGTTGATTTAAAATGGAATGTAATTCTTCTTGACCTGATTCAAGATGATATCTTAGTTCTTCAATATCATCAATTGATCTTGGATCCGGAATTAAATTTGTACTTCCATTAGCAATAAAAGTATTATTATTGGTTGAATTTATAGTATTAGCTCTTGATCTACTTTTAACATCACCATTTGAATTGATTGGAACTGGTAAATTAACTTTTTGAATTGTTGATACATCAGAATTATTTGTTAAAAGTTTAAAAAGATTTTCTGGGTTCTCTAATAAAACAGTATTTTTATAATTTTCCAAAACTTCAGATTTTGTTTTGATATAAACAGAATCACTCTTGGATTTATAACCTTTTGAATTTATAGAGATTAGATCTATTTTATATTTAGTATTTTCTAATAAATTTGTCATACAACATTGTGATTGATTACCATTTAAAATTGCTGCTTGTTTACCGTTTAAATAAATAATGAAATTTGCAATTTTTTGTTCAGGTTGATATATATCCCAATGAAAGTATACTTTTGAACAAGATATACTATCAATAGAGATCTTTGAAGATTTAGGAATATCAATACTAAGAATCTTAATCAAATCTATTGATGGAATATTCAATAAAGAATATAACCTTAATAACAACCATGTCAAAGCACCTATTGCCACAAAAGCTAAAGGCCAATCCATCTTCTCCTATATGAATCTAACAGAAATCTTCAAATGAGAACGGAAACAGAGGAAAGACGATCTTTGATGAATAGAAACAGGATTCGTCTCCAAGGTTATTTTATTTGAATTTAAACTTAATTAATTGAATACTTCTATTGTTTTTTCTTTGAATCAATTATTTTGGTCAAAAAATTCTTCGACTTTTGCATCCGAACACCACTTGAGATGTCTTTTTAGATTATTATTTTATTTTAATATTACTTTACTTTAATTTAATTTAATTATGATTTAGCTACAAGTTAGTTAGATAATTGATAGAGTTCTAGATAAATGAGAAAATAATATACACCGTCAACACGTTTCAGAATAAATAATAATTACCAGAATCATTGTTTAGGATCAACTGTTAAAATTATAATAATAATGATATAAATACTTTTTTAATTAAATGTGCACCCAAGATATACCCTTCATAGACGCATACCTAAGTTGACATGAACAGCTTTAACTTCTGTGAATAAGTTGACACCATATTCACCTAATTCAGAACCGAAACCACTCATCTTCTTACCACCGAATGGAATTTGTGGAGAACAGTCATTGTTACAGTTAACCCAAACCATACCAGCTTCAATTTCTTTACTTAATGATAAAGCTCTTGTGATATCTTTAGTGAAAATAGCTGAACCTAAACCATATTCAACATTGTTGGCTAATTCTAAAGCTTCTTCATCAGTCTTGAATGGAGCACAAACAATAACTGGACCAAAGATTTCTTCTTTAACAATCTTCATATCTGGAGTAACATCAGCAAAGATAGTTGGTTCAACGAAATAACCATCTTGTAAATCAGCTCTCTTTGGTCTACCACCACCCATAATAACTCTAGCACCTGCAGCTTTACCAGATTCTAAATAACCTAAAATCTTTTCTTGTTGAATCTTTGAAACTTGTGGACCAATAACAACATCTTTTTCAAATGGCATACCTTGTGGATAATCAGTTTCAATATGTTCTTTTAACATACTCATGAATTTTTCATAAACACCTTCTTGAATATAGACACGACTTGTTGATGAACAAACTTGACCTTGATTTGAGAAAGAAGCAAAAGCTTCAAATTTAACAGCTTGTTCTAAATCAGCATCATCAAAGACTAATAAAGGACTCTTACCACCACATTCTAAACTAACAGCTTTTAAGTTAATAGCAGCAGTTCTTTGAATGATTTGACCAGTCTTTGTTGAACCAGTGAAAGCAATTTTATCAACACCTGTATGTTCAACTAAGGCATTACCAGCAATAGCACCAGTACCTGATAAGATTTGAGCAACACCTGGTGGGAAACCAGCTTCTTTAAATAAGTTAGCAAAATATAAAACTGATAATGGGGTTTGATCAGCAGATTTGAAAATTGAACAATTACCAGCAGCTAATGAAGATAATTTCCAACCAAACATAGCTAATGGATAGTTGAATGGAATAATACAACCAACAACACCAATTGGTTCATGAATTGTGAAAGCAATTTTGTTATCATCTGGTTGAATAACTTTACCAGTAACTTTATCAGCCCAACCAGCCATATATTTTAATAATTCAATAACTTCATCAACATCATAAACAGCATTTGTTTCATAAGGTTTACCTGAATCATTAGCTTCTAATTTAGCAATGATTTCACGATCTCTTTGAGCTAATGAAGCTAATTTCCATAATAAATCACGTTTATCAGAACCTGAAGTCTTTTTCCAACCTTTGAAAGCAGCTCTTGCAGCTTTAACAGCAGCATCAACATCTTCAACACCAGCAGCATGAACTTTTGTAATGACTTTACCAGTAGCTGGGTTATAAGTTTCTAAGAATTGACCTGATTTAGCAGCAACCCATTCATTATTAATGAAAAGACCAATTGGTTGCTTGTAAGTTTCACCAGTTGGTAAATCGATATCGACAAATAAATCACTAGACATTATTGATTGAATATTATTATTTTATAATTGTAAACTTTATAATTGATTAAACTAAAAAAGAATAAGAAGGATTTAAGAATAAATTAATTGGGGGAATACTTATTTAAATAGTTTTTCAGGGATCATCGATACTATTTTTTTTATTTTAAACAATCTTATCGAGATATACGGTTTCCCATAAATTTTTCAAAACCAGTAAGAATATGCCCAGGAACTATAAATTTGCAAGGAAAAAAGATGATTTGTGATAGATGATAGAGTTGGATGTAGGTTAGTTATGCCCTGTACCATGTTCACATTACTCTGTTTGTACACTCTACTTCTACCAATTACACCTGAATTCCATCAGTTTTACCACTCTTCTTCTCCGTAATTCTGTCATAACGGATTCTCTTTCCCCTTTGGGACTCGCAAACCCAAACCCTTTTAGGAAGGTATAATTTGTTAGCAGATACCTTCTTAAGCCAAACCCGCTGCTTTGACACATAACAATATAACAATAGTATATATACAGTTGACAGTTGACAGTTGATCTTTACTTACAATAAACTCAATTTATAATGACATATATGAATTAAATATAGAAAAGTAAAATACTAATACAAATAGAATTAAATAAAGATTTAGAAAGTAATTAAATCAATTAACAATACCAAATAAACAATAATCTTCTGTAAATAACAATAACTTGTAAATCTTAACAATTAAAATCCATTGATAAATCCATTTTGAAATCCATTCAAATCTCCTAAATCATCTCCTAATCCTCCCATATTACTTATAGATGTACCTTGAGGCCATGAACCTGATGCAAATGTTGGATCATTAGGGAAAAGATCCATCAATTGTTGATTAATAGTTTGTGGATCTGGTTGTAATGGATCAACTGCAATTGATTCACCTCTTCTTTTATCAGCTGCTGCATCATTGGATGGAACTGGTGTCTTTCCTTTACTATTGTTATTATTTTGTTGTTGTTGAGAAGTTGATTGATTATTATTATTGTTATTGTTATTATTACCAGATTGATTATTATTAGCTAACTTAGTTTGGTTCTCAAGCATCATCAATTGCATTTGATAATCATATAATGCACTATTATTATCACCTCTCATTCCATTACTTGGATCATTCATACCTAAAGACATATTACTAAAACTTGGTGGTTTATTCAAATTACTATTCTCCATATGAGGTGTTGGTTGATTTGAACCTTTAACACTATTCATACCTTGTTGTTGTGATTGAGGTGGTGGTGCAAGATTATAACCTTGATTATTCATTTGTGGCATTTGTTGTTGTTGTTGCTTAGATAGATTTTGTTGTTGAAGCAATTGTACTTGATGAGCTTGTGCTGCTTGAGCCTGTGCCTGTGCTTGGGCCTGAGCTTGAGCTTGTGCAACTGCTTGTGCTTGAGCTTGTGCTTGTTGGAATTGTTGTTGTGTAAGCTGTTGTTGTCTTTGTTGTTGTTGTGCCAATTGTTGTTGTGTTAATTGATGTTGTTGTACTTGAGGTTGAGGTTGAACTTGTTTTTGTTGAACTTGTTGCTGTTGTTGTTGCATTGGTACTGTAGGTGTTTGTTGTTGTGGAGGTTGTTGTTGTTGTTGTTGAACTTGCATTTGAGGTTGTTGGAATTGTTGTTGAGGCTGAGGTTGTTGCTGTTGCTGCTGCTGCTGTTGTTGTTGTTGTTGTTGTTGTTGCATTTGAGGAGGCATTCTACCAGAAGCTATAGCGGCAGCAATTGCATGTTGTTGTTGTAATCTTTGTTGTTGAGAAATCATTTGTTGTTGTTGTTGAGGTGGTAAATTTGCAAACCCCATTTGATTATTAATTTGCATTTTTTGTAATTGAACTCTTTGTTGTAATTCTTGAGCTTGTAATTCTTGCATTTTAGAATATTGCCATTGTTGTTGAGCTTGATTAGGTTGACCAGTAGCATTATTTTGAGGTTGAGGAACATGTCTATTATTAATATTACCAGAATTAACATTTGGCATTGGTCTAACAGCGACTTGAGGTGACATATGTTGATTATTTTGATTTTGTTGAACTTGAGGATTTAATGGTGATTGAGCTGAAATACTATTATGATGAGGAACAGGTGTTGGAGCTTGAGAATGTTGATTCATTGGAGATTGTAAATTTTGACCAATACTTTGTTGAGAATTTTGAATTTGAGGAGTTTGATGAGCCATATGAGATACAGGAGTTTGTTTTGGATCTACAGCAGGAGACATCATCATTTGTTGTTGTTGTTGAGGCTGTTGTTGTTGAGATTGTTGGAGATGAATTTGTTGTTGTTGTTGTGAAGACATTGGTCTTGAAGGATTATTATTATTGGCAACATTTGTAGTAGTAGCATTAGTAGTATTAGAATTATCATTTGAATTATTACTCAAATTAGAATTTTGGTTTTGATTAAGATTTTGGGTTTGATTTTGATTTTGATTTTGGTTTGAATTTTGATTTGGACTTGAATTTCTAATATTTGCAGATTGCATTTGCATTTGTAAAGCATTTTGTAATTGAGCTTGAGTAGCTTGACTTGAATTATTATTTTCTTTAACATAACTATGTAAAGCCCATAAAGATTGCCACCATTCTAATAAGAAAGTATCAGGAGAAGTCATCAACATTTTAACCCCTGGTAAATTTTCAATATTACTTGATCTTAAAGTTCTATTATCATTAAAATCATTGAAGTTTTTACCTTTATTTGATGAAGGATTATTTAAATCTAAATCAAGTTGAGTTTCAATTGGATTTGATAATGGAACATCAGCTTCTTGTAATAAAATTTTTGCAGTATCATATAATTTATTTTCTATTAAATAATTGTAAAGATGAGCATAAAGCAGTTGTCTTGAATTTTTAGCCAAAGCATCAGATACGACAGTTTGTTTTTGATGACTTTGCTGTTGTTGTTGGTTTTGATTATATGATCTTGAACCAGATGAAGATTGATCTAATTGAGGATTTCTTGAATTTAAGTTATCGCTATTATCATTATTCATTCCTTGATTTGACCTTATATTACGAGCAGATCTGTTGCTGTGTGACATTATATCTGTATTGTAACTTCAAACAGTTCTATATGGATGTGGTATCTTTTATTATAAGTTTGTATTCTGTTGTAATCTCTTCTTGAATGATATACTGTGTTATTTTTTTTATCTTTGCCTCAGCTATCTTTTGAAAGGAATAGGAGAGGGATGGTAACTGTGTAGTAATAACTATTGATGATGTAAGCAGTACCCCTGTAGTGTGTAGCTGTAAGTTGGGACAAAGAGTAGTTAACAGTATGAGCAAACCTAACTCTAAATAAAGAACTCCAATACTATAATTTTTAAGTTGAAGTGGTTGTTTATTTGAAATTTTGAATTGAATTGAATCTGCAGAATTTTTTATAAACAATGAAAAAAAATAAGTTTGTGAATTTTTAGTGGAAATTTAATGTTTTTGGGGATGTTATTTTGTTGGCTTGTGTGTGGTTTAGGGTTAGTAGAGTGGACTAATACTATCTAATTATGTATTACCTAATTAAAACAACATTCAAACCAATTCAACGATGAAAGAAAGGGAGTTAAAACTAATTAATTAGTCACGTGATGTTAGAAAGGGTAACGGGTACCTCAAAAAGTCGACACTCTAATTTTATCGATTTACTGCCTTAGAATGTTAGTTATAGTTTAAATTTTTACATATATCCAGTTAACACACTAATACCACTAAACAGAAACAACAAAATATCAAATAAAAGCAACAACCTTCATAATTTTTTCACTATTTAATTTCAACATTTTTCCAATTTCTTCTCACTAAAAAAAAAAAAAAAAACGTTCACAAAAAATCAAAAAATCAAAATCAAATATCAATTTTAACGAATTTTGAATTTAATTTAATTTTTGATTTTGAATTTAAATTTAGTTTTTTGTTAAAAAGTATTTCTCACTTTTCATCAATTTATAAATCACTGATCTCTAATTTGTTGACTGTTTTATTTTTTAGTTTGAATCAGTTAACTACATACTTATACTTTGCCAAGTACTAAGTATTCATTTTATTCGCCCCCAACTAATTAATTAATTTTTCATTTGTTATCAAGTTATCATCACTTTTTTGTTTTGCTTCAATCCTTCACTTCATATTATACCACTTAATACCATTCTGCATTATACACATATTTCACCTGTTTTGTTTTAGTTCTAATTCTAATTTTTTATATTTGTTTGCCCTTCTCATTTTTGTTTTGTCCACATTTCCATTAAATAAATCACAATGTCATCATCTGAAAGAAGTTATACAAAAGAACAAGAATTGATAGTTGAAAGAATTCTAAAACATAAAACTCATGAATATTATAAAATTTTAGGTGTTGATAAATCTGCTACAGATGTTGAAATTAAAAAATCATATAGAAAAATATCGTTAAAAGTTCATCCTGATAAAAATAGTCATCCAAAAGCTGCTGAATCTTTTAAAATTGTAAATAAAGCTTTTGAAGTATTGGGTGATTCACAAAAGAGAAGTATCTATGATCAAACTGGTTCTGATCCAGATTCAAGAGGTGGTGGTTCTGCTTCATCTTCAGGTTTTGATCCAAATATGTTCCGTTCAGCAAGAGGTACTCCATTCCAATTTGGTGGTCAAGGTATGGGAATGGATGGTAATGATTTGTTTGATATATTATTTAATAGTGGATTTGGTGGTCCTGGAGGTCCTGGTGGTGCAACTTTTTCATTTGGTGGTCCAGGTGGTTTTACATTTGCATCAAATGGTAGTCCATTTATGAATGGTGCTCAATTTAGAACAAGAGGTCATCCACAACATCAACAACAACAACGTCGTCGTAATAATCAACAAAATCAAGAAGAAGAATATGAACCTCAAGGAATTTTAAATACATTAAAACAAATATTACCAATGCTTATTATTTTACTTGTTCCAATTTTATCAAGTTTATTCTCAGATGATTCATCAAGAAATCAAACCTATTCATTACATAAAATTCCACCATTTACGATAGAGAGACAATCAACAAAGTATCATATCCCATATTATATTTCACCAAAGATTGAAGAAGAATTTAATACAAGAAAATTATCAAAATTAGATAAAGAAGTTGAAAGAATAGTTATCTCAGATTTACATCGTAAATGTAATATTGAATCAGATCTTCGTGATAGAAGAATCGAGAGTGCCACTGGTTGGTTTTATAATGATGAAGCAAAATTAAAAGAAGCTGAAGGAATGATATTACCTAATTGTGATAAATTATCTGCATTAGGGTTATTATAATCCATTAAATTAAATTTATTTAACACCATTTTTTTCATTTTTTTGGACTTTTTTTTTTGGGATAAACAGAATTGGCAATTATTATTACTATGAAATATGAGATTAAAGTATATAGTTTTATATTAAAAAATACTGATTTTAATTATTTTAAAAGAAAAAAGTAGAAATAAATTAAAAATGGCAGAATTTTTCCAAATTTTTGCGTCCGGAAATTTTCAAACATAAAAAAAAAATCAAAACAAAACAAAAACAAAAAAATAAAAATCAACAGTTAAATTAAATTTCTATAAAAATCAAATCTTTTGAAGATAGTTTCAGAAAGTTTGATTGATTCTGGCTTTCGAATAATTGATAGAAGGCGCTTGAAGACTCTCCATTCCTTTTTACTTTTACTTCATTTGCCTCTCCCCTTTTTTGTTTTGGTTGTTGCTTTGTGTTTATATTTAGTCTCTTTGTTTTGATTTCAGAAAGAAGACTTAGCGATTAACTACAACTCATTGATTTAAAGAAAGAATACATTATTTATTGCTCCTCAAAGGTTTTATTACATGACAGATTTGAACTTGATATACTAATACTAGAAACACTTTTTTTTGCATGGAGAATAATACTTATACAAATCTTTTGGGAAGTCTACGACCTCTTAAGAGATATTTATCTTTATCAAATAGTCAAACTTCAGATGATGATATTGTTCATAGCAACGTTAAAAATGATTCAAATGGATTACAAATTGATACAGAGACTGGGATAATGTCAGATTGGGGGATTGATTTTAATGAAAGAACTGATGATTTAAATGAATATAATAATAACAATAATAATGATCAATCACCAACTTTAATTAATGATCTATCAACTTTTGAAGTTGATCAAAGTTTAGATGGTCAAACTCCAATACTGATTAATGAATCACAAAAGAGATTTAGTGATTGGGGATTATCAACTTCTCATGATTATAATAAATATTTATTTGAACAACAATTAATACAACAACAATTTGATCAACAGAATCAACATCAACAAAGACAAACAATGCCTTTAGATTTAATATTTAATAGAATAATGGTTAAAAATCATAACTTACACATTCAAAAAATAAGTTTTGTTGATGAATTTAGATATTTATTAATAACGTCACAATTATTAGATGAAACAATATTAATATCAAAATTTTCAAATATTAACAAACAAAGAAGAATTAATTCACAAAATTTAACATCAATTTCAATTCCAGATACTTCATTAAACCATACATATAATAATAATCATCACAATCATTCTAGAACAATAATGAAAAATTCATTTGGAGAAATAATACGATCAAATTCATTATATTCATTTAATAGATCTAATAATGAAGATAATAATAATAATAAAAGTTTAATAATAAGTTATCAAATAATTCTTTATTGTTTTAAAAATTATCAAAATCTTGATTTAAAGAAAATTAAAATTATAATTATAATAATATTAATTAATTTAAATGAAATCATTAAGATTAAAAATCTTAAATATCAAATAATTCAAAATAAAATAATTAATCAATTAAAAATATTTATTAAAGATTATCAAAATTTTGATATTAATTTACAAAAAATGATTTTAAAATATAAAGAAATTAAATTATTTAAAACAATTACATTAAAGAATAAAATTACAACAATAAATCATATTGAAGAATTATTTGATATTATTAATACATTAATAATTTTATCAATTAATAGTATTAAAAAGACATTAAAGAAATTATTACCATATATCAATTGTAAAGATTTAGAAAATTATTGTGAAATTTATAATATTGATTTAACAGAGATAAATTTTATGAATCAAGATTTAAAACCAATGAATTTAAGTAATAATGAAATAGATAATGAACAATCTAACAATAATTCAATTGAATTGATTAATTTAAGATTAAAGAGGTATCAATTATTAAGAAGATTTTTATTAATAACAATATTAGCATTAAATTATGAAAAGAGAGAAATTAATTATTTTTCAATTTTTTGGAATAAAATATCAAAAATATTTAATATTAAAATAATTAATAATATTTTAACATTTGAAAAATTAATTTTAATTTCAAAAGAATTAGAAGAATTAAAAGAAATTTCAAAATCAATAAATATATCAATAATAAATTTTTATGAAATTAATGAAACATTTAATAATAATAAAGAAATTGAAATGAATATTGAAGAAGAGATTGAAAATCCAATTAATGAAACAATTAATAAATTAAATGATAATATTAAAATAGTTCAATCTCAATTAATCTTTTTAAATAAGAATACTAGTATGACAAATCAAATTAAAGAATTTGAAGAAATTAATGAAAAATTTAATAAAATTCAACAACAATTTAATAATGAAATAAATTCTTTAAAGAAGAAGAATATGGATATTATTAGAGATAAACAAAGACAAAGACAATTAAGAACAATATCAAGTAATTCAAGTTTAATGAGTAATTCAAATAACTCAAGAGAGATTAATAGAAGAAAGAGATATTCATTACCAACATCAATTCATTTAAGAAATTTAGATTTATCATCAAATTCTAATAATAAAAGAAGTAATATTAAAAAGATTAGTACAGGATTTGGATTCCCATTATTAACAGTAACAGAGGATGAAGAGACTTTACCTAATAAAAAGAGAACAGTTTCATATGATGATAATTATTTGAATACTATGCCAAGTAGGGAAAGATTAGGATCATTTGAAGATCATGATTATGATAATGATATTCTTGTTAATGAAGATGAAGAAGATTATATTATTAGAAAGAATTTATTATCCAATGATGATTCTGTTGTTTATAGAAGTTCAAATGTGATGAATGAAGATGAAGATAGTAATGATGATTCAGATATATTTAGTAATGAAGAATTAAAGATGAAATTAGAGAGTAATTTATTAAAATTAGTTGGAGAGAATTATAGTTTAGATGATTTAAAGAAGGAAGGAGATGAAGAAGAGATTGAAGAAGAAGATGGTGAGATTAATGATAATTGTAATAAATTAGGTAAAGAAGAAGGTGATTTATTATTTAATGAATTGAAGAATAAATTAAAACTTGAAGATTGAAATTTGTGATTCATGCTGGACATGAAAACAAAAAGAATTGACTAATTCAATTGGATTTCTAATTGGAAATGTTATTAGTTTTTAGAAGAAATGAAGTTATTTTATGAAGATTGTTTTTTGCAAAATGAAGAGATATTTGAAGATATTGAAATGAGATAATCTAGAATACTTTACAAGATTGATGAATTTATTAATAATAATTAGATATTTATAAACAGAAATAACGACATAAATACAAGAAAAGTTTTTTTATTCATGAATTTTTTTGTTAAGCGTTATTTTTTGACTAATTTCTACATTTCTAAGTACAATTAAATATGAAATTGAATTGACTTTGTTTTACTCGAGGAATTCATTTATTTGATCATTCCAATTTCAATATTATAAATTATAAAACAACAACCACAAATCACAAAACGCAAAACACATAAAATTAAAATATAATACTCACAATAACTACACAAGTCTTAAATTATTTGGGAAAAAAATAGGACACCTTATAAATTATAAATTAATGAAATGTAGGAGTGTAAAATTACAAGTACAATTGATTAAATCAATAAAAAGATGAAAGATCAATATGTGATTCGACAATGTTGACGGTACTTGTCGGTTAATTGTGAAAAGAAATAAGAATTATTCACAATTGTTGAGAAATAATCCAAATTACGCCAAAACACCTTTATTTAAAAAGTTAATTAAATGAAATTATCCCATACCAACTGACTTTTGTCTAGATCATTAGAATAAGCAGTTATTATGGTTTTAATAGTTATATAAATTTCGATTTTTCATTCCAATTATATTAGCGTTAAAGTGAAAATTTTTTCTCTTTGTAGTGTTAAATCCTTTGGATTAGTAGTTTTATAGTTTTATAGATTTATAGTAGTTGTTGTATTGAAAGAGGACACTTATATCCATTCTCAGTATTGCTTTATTATATCTTTAACAATTTAGTTTTACATACAATTTCTAATTTTACATACAAGAATTAATTTTACACCTACAATTTCCAGGTACAATTTTAATATTATTTAACGAGAGAAAGATGAAATTTTAATTGAAATGGGGTTTAGATTTTTAGAATTAAAGGATATGAATGAATTTAAAGAAGATGTACATATTTTATGAAGAGATTTTGATGTAAAGCTGTAAATTTAATGTGGAGCTAACTTAAATGTTCATAAACCCATAAAATTTGGTAAAAGGTCTAAGAATTAAGAAATAGGAAAGTTATATAAAAAAAGGGTGAAGGTTTAAAGCTCAAATTGAATATGTAACTGAATTAACTAGGGAAGCAAATGTATAATGTATAACGTATAACGTAAATGCACAATACTACATTACCAATTTTACCAATTTGAATTGCGATGGAAATAAAGAAATAATTGGTAAAAAAGATAATTTGCGAGTAACTAATAATAATTATTAGAGAGAATTACACTTAAAGAGGAAGGTGTATGAGAGGCAACAATGAAGAGAAGGTATCAGGATTCAGGGATAAATTTAAGATAATATAAGAATTTTGCGTAAATTGAATTTTAACTCCTTTCTTTCTTTCGAATTCTATTATTAATTATATTATTAGTAGTTGTGTCAGTTCACAGTTGTTGTAGATAGTATGGGTGAGTGTCGAGTGAGTGACTATGTAGACACTAGACAGTGGACAGTAACCACTAGTAGTAGCTACTAGCTAGTAGCGTAGCACTAGCCATTTCATTTAACCAGAGAAATGTACCTTTACTAGGAATCAAATACAAGTACTAAACTATTATTATAAGGCATACGGGATTAGCTTTGAATAGTTAATGAAATAAATGCATAATAATTATGTAACAGAGAACGGATCTATCTTATCCTCTTTAATTGTATAATAATATGGTAAAGTTCTTAGGAAGGTTGAACATATAAATCACAAGAAGAATAGATTAATAGTTAAAATGGCTCATCGATTCCTATATCTTTAAGTCTTTAACATTAACAATTTTAAATCCAAGAAATAGTGTAATACTAGTAAAGTAATTATACGGTCAACCCTTTTACATGTAAAGGTAGAATTGGATAACTGTCTAATGTAGAAACGTAGAAAGTAGAAACTATTCTCTCCTACATATATAAAATTGGGTTATTTTGGTTGAATTGATGATCTGAAAATCTGAATTACAAATAAAGATCTCTGTAAACTTTAAAGTCAATACAGGTACAAGTGTCTACAAGTATTGTTCGGTAGTTCCATCTCTTCACCTTAACTACCATTTTAATACCATTGAAACCATAATCATAATTGTTAAGTGTTTGAAATGATTTTAGTAATAACGTAATAATTTGTATGAATGGTTGTATAAGTTTGAAGATATAGATAGGTGGTTATGTATGGATCTACCTGTAACCTATAGCACGATAGCTGAGCACCACAACACTACCAATCTAACCATAACTTGAACGTCTTGAAGTGTGAAGAGAAGCACAATCTCTATTATAAAACCACCCAAAAAATTATATTGCATAATCGTATTATTTTTAAAGGAGAAGAAATTGTTAAAAATTTGAGGAATTAAAGTGTTTTGGAGGTTTAAATTGTGAGTTGATTCTGTGTAGGTGAACAGGTAAACAGTAAAGCATCACTACCTACTACAACACTACTACTACACTCTACACTCTACTATTACCAATAATAACCCAATGGAAAATCGCGCAAAACTAAATGCAGGAAAACGCGCAATTCGCCAGATCTGGAAATAAATTACGCAAACACCCAAACAAGGAAATTCGGCGCAAATCTCTCAATTTTTTACGAAAGACGGATTTTGACGGGTCCGGAGATAAAAATTTCTAAAAAATCTACAAAAAATCAAAAATTTAAAAATTTCGCTCTAAAATAAAAATCTAAATAAATAAAATACAATTTCCTTCTTTTAAATTTACTTTTTGCCTTCAGAATTTCAATGGGAATGCTCTTATAAACTTCTTGCTTACTTCTATTACTTCTACCATGAACACAAACTCAGTGCCCTCTACAACTCCAACAACAAACACATCAACAACTAATTCTCAAAACTCCAGATCTAACAGCGTAATAGACGCCACCAATAACAACAACAATAACAACAACAAGTCTAATATACAACTACCAAGTCTGCCTGCTCTACAGTTCCCTAATATTAATCATCAGAACAACTTCACACAACAACAACAACTACAACAATTGATACAACAACCATATCTTCAATACAACAATCAGCCATTTAATCCAAATAATCAACAACAACAACAATATCAACAACCTTTCCCTCCACCTCCTCCTTTCCCTTTTAATCAATATCAAAACTCAAATTCTGTTAATAACAACATTCCAATACCTAATTATCAACAAAATAATAATAGTAATACTCAACAACAACAGTTTCCGCCATATGCTAATACTACAAATAACAATAACAATAATAACAATGTACCAGTAAACAATCATCATCCTCTATACTTCTCAGAACATCAACAACAAAATCAACAGAATCAACAAAATCAACAACATTTCCAAAATGTCGATCCTCTAACTTATAATTCCTTCCCTTATAACAGCAACAACCCTCAATTTCAACAACAACAACAAGCACCTTATTTACCTTACCAACCTTATCAAACTTATCAACAACAACTGTTAAATAACATGAATTTAGATCCAAATCAACAACAACAACAATTACTATTAAATCCTTTATTACAACAACAACATCAACAACAATTATTACAACAACAACAACAATTACCTTTAAAACCTAATCAAAGAAAAAGAAATTCAAGAAGAAGACATAAAAATTCTCATTATGGTTGTTCAAGTTGTAAAAAGAGAAGAATTAAATGTGATGAAACTTTACCTTGTTGTAAAAATTGTGAAAAATCAAAAATTAAATGTCCATATTTAAATCTTTCAATTAAAGAATCAAATGAATTAAGAAAAAATATTGATGAATATAAAAAAAAATTAATTTTAGAAAATAATGATATATTGGCTCCACCAACTATAATTTCAACTTTAGAATTTAAATCAAATTATGATAATCAAATTGAATTACAACAACAACAAGAATCTCCTTCTTCATCTTCAAATAATAGTTATTTTAAAATTAATTCAATTAATTCAAATTCAAATATTCAACAACAACAATTAAATATTGAAAATAATGATCCAATTAAAATTAATTTCCCTTATTTAAATCCAACTATTCAAAATCATTCATTTCCTGAAATTCCAAAAGTTTTATTAGATCAATATAATGATTTAAATATTAATAATAAAGATCTTTATACTTCTTATTTACAATATTATAATTCAGTTTTAAATGAAGCTTCAAAAAATTATTATATTTTTAATTCATTTATTTTATTAACTTCAAATTTTTTTAAAAATAAATTAAAAAATAATAATATTAATAAAAAATTAAATTTATTATTATCATCATCATCAAATTCAATTTATTCATTATCATCAAATAATAATTTATTAATTCAATTAAAAAATTTTGTTGATTTAAATATGTTAGATTTTTCAAAAAATTTAAAAGATTTATCATCAATTTCAATTTATAATAAAATTTCAATTGTTTTTTCATTTTTTATAACTTTCCAAAATTTATTACCTTTTATTATTCTTAATAATGAATCAAATCAAATTCAATTTTATTATAATTTTATTAATTCATTTCATAAATTTTTAAATATTTTAATTGAAAATTATATTCCAATTATAAATTCATTAAATTCAAATGATGATGATGATACAAATGAAAATTTAAATTCAATTAAAAATAATAATATTATTAATGATAAAATTCTTAAAAATAAAGTTGAAAATTATTTCTTAAAAGAAAATTTACAATTCTTTTTATCAAATTCAAATAATTTTCAAAATATTGAAAAAAATATTTTAAATTATTTTAATCCAATTAATAGATCAAAAACTTTAACAGTTTATGAAATTATTTTTATTGATTATTATATTAATGTTATTAAATCATTTTTTACAAAATCTTATAATTTTGATATTTTAAATGAAATTAAATCATTTTTTGAAAAAAATAATGATTTATTATTAAAAAATTTAAAAGATCAAGATGATTTAAATTCTTTTAAATTTTTAAATTCAATTTTTAATGAAATTTTAGAATTTTATATTAAAAATAAAGATGATTTAAAATCAAATTTATCAATTAAAAAAACTTTTAAATTTCAATCAGATTTTTTAAAAAATTTTCCATCAAAATTTTTAATACCATTTTCATCATCAAATTTATTTAATATTTATCAATATAATTTAATTGTTAAATTTTATACAATTTCAACAATAATTATAAATTTTTTCCCAATGAATAAATTTTTATTTAATTTTGGTATTATTACAAAATTTTTAGATCATAATTTTATCTATTTTATAAAAACAATTGAAGATTTAATTAAATCAATTTATCAAAATAATGAAGAATATTTAAAAGTTAAATCAATTATTGATGAAATTTTTTATCTTTTAAGAGTTCAAAGTTTTTTTTCAAAAAGATTAGGTATTTTTGAAAGAGCTTTATCAAATTTAATTTCAATTCCTGGAAAAATTTTATTAGATTCAAATAATAGAGATAAATTTATTAATATGATTGAAGAAAAACAATTATTAAGTTTAAATTATCCAATTGATTTTAATCCAATTGAATCATTAAAAAATTTTAAAAATATTAATATTAATCCAAATAATAATTCTTTCATTAATTCAAATTTTGATTATTGTAAAGATATTGATGAAATTAATTATCCAAAGATTAATGAAAAATTTATTAAAGATGGTAAATTTAATATTCCATCAATTTCATTAACAATTCCATTAAAAAATTATCAACCAATTCAAAATTTAAAATTAACTTTAATTGAAAAATTATTAGAATAAACTTTACCTACTTTAATATTCAATTAAACAATTTCAACCCATTTTTCAATTCAAAACTAATAGACTTTTTTTTTGCATTTTAATTTTAATGAACTAATAAATAAATGAAAGCATACACACTTAATATATGACCGTCATGAATAAATAATTTTGTATATTTAACATCTTTCAAAAACTTTATATAAACCTGGTAAATTAGCAATTTCAATAACATCATTTAAATTTTCTTTATTTGGTAATAATTTTTGTTTAATTAATGGCATTAAAACAGTTTCTAAAGAATTATTTAATTCTTCATATTTCTTAATAATTTCTTGTTTATAATCTTCATCTTCTTCTTCTTCATCTAATTTTTCAATTGATGGTATTGATTCAGGTACATAAAATAATGCAATTTGTTTTAAAATTCCATTTAAACATTCAGTTTCATCTTCCCAATTAATTTCTAAACCTAATTTTAAAAATAATAATGGTAATTTATTCATTGATGGTAAATAATTTTTAATTAATAATGGTAATTCAAATAAATTTCCATTATTATCAATTTTAATATTAAAATATTCAAATAACATTTCTTTCATTTCAATAAAATTATTTAAAATTTCTTCTCTTTTAATTTTAATAAATTTTAAATCTTCAAATAAATTTAATAAATCTAAAATTGGTATACCTTCTTCAAATTTAATTGAACCAAAATTATTAAAATCAATTAATCCAATTTGATAAAATAATTGATATAATAAACTTGAATAATCAATAATCATTAATTTAACATCATATTGAATTAATGCTAATCTCTTTGTTTCATCAAGTATTCCAATATATGATAAATTTGATAATATTTCTGTTAATTCTTTATTACAATTTGTTTCAACTTTTGTTCTTAAATCTAATATACTCTTTAAATTAACTTGAATTCTTGTTTTTGGATTATATTCATAAACTTCTTTTGAATCTTTAATTTCTTCAATTACTTCAACATCATCATCTTCTATAATTTCATCATCATCTTCTATATCATTAGACCTCAGCTGTGTTTGTGATTTATTTTTGATTTGACTTGATTGTGATAAAAAATTTGTAATTTTTGCTTGACTTGAATCAATTCTAACTAAATTATAATCATATTTATTCTTTTTTAAAGGTTGTTGTAATTTTAAAGTTTTTAATTCATCATCATTTTCATTAATTAATCTTTTTATAGTTGTTGAAGGTATTTGACTTGACATTAAAATTTTTGTTGGAAAATTTCTTGAATTATCAATTTTATGAAATTCATCAGTTATTAATAAACAAATTTGTTCAATAATTTCATCTTCATTTAAAAATCTAACTTCTCTCTTTGTTGGATGAACATTAACATCAACATTTTCAGGATTAATTAAAAGACTTAAATAAATAAATGGTTTATGACCTTTTGGTAAAAAATGATTAATTGTTGAATATAAAGCTCTTTTTAAAGGATCATTTGATACTAATCTATTATTAATAAAAAATATTGGTTGAATTGATTTTTTATTATTATAATTTGGATTAGTTATTTCTCCAAAAACTTTTTCAACACCAAATTTTTTCAATTCATCATTTTCTAATTCAATATTTATAAGTTCATTTGATATTTGTGAACCATAAATTGTTTTTATTCTTTCTTTTAAATTTAAATTTGATCTAATTATTGTTGCAAATTGTGATTCACCAAATTTTTTACAAGTAAAACCAACATTTTGTGTATGAATTGCATATCTATTAATAACATCTAAAATTTTAATAAATTCATCATTTGAAGATTTTAAAGCTCTTAATCTTGATGGAACATTATAGAATAAATCTTGGACTATTAATTGTGTACCTTGTTTACCAGCAGTTGGCTTGATTCCTGTATCTGTATCCAATATACCAGCTGCAAAAGTTGCTTTCCAAGCACATGAATCTTCTTTAGTCTTTGTAATAACACTTAAATGAGCTATATGTGATATACTTGCTAATGCTTCACCTCTAAATCCATAAGTAGCTATACTGTTCAAATCTTCAAACGTTGTCAATTTTGAAGTGGTGAATCTTTCACAAAGTATTGGTAAATCATCTTTATTGATACCTGTACCATTATCAGTTATTTGTAACAATTTTAAACCACCTTGTTGCACAATAACATCAATAGTTGTAGATTTGGCGTCAATTGAGTTTTCCAACAACTCTTTTAAAGCATTTGCTGGAGCTATAATGATTTCACCAGCAGCTATCTTGTTAACAACGTTCTGGTCTAAAGCTTTGATTCTACTTGACATCTTCACTAGCTTTTTAATTCTTCTGATGATTTTGCCACTTCTTTTAATTAAAATTGTAGACGCGTTTTTGTTTTTTTGTAAAAAAGTGGTTATGGAGCATTTACAATTTATATTTATATTAGTATTAGTTGATACTTCATGGTATATGCTGTTGATATTGGTTGATATTATGATGGCTATTACACTCTACAACTGTGACTAAAACAAGGGAATATTTAACATTAAATTATGGTTAAAAGTAAGAGATGTGGATATGTTATAAATATATGCAGAAAAGAAAAATCCACAAATCTCAACTCTATACTAGTGTATAAATTATATATTGTTATATTTCTATAACTAGTCATTATGATGGATTCTATAAGGGAAATCAGTTTTATTGGGGTGGGGGTGTTCATTTTATTTGTGAACTCTTTATTTTTAAATTTCATTATTATTTTAATGGTGAACTTTTATCATTATCTAGCAATGTATCATCTAAAAATTTTAATGTATTTTGATATAATAGAAGCATAATACTACTTTGTATACTTGTCCATACAAATCTTGGTCCAACACCACTAAACATACCTGTTATACCTTCAGTTTTAAAAACTGTAATCATACCTCTAAAAATTGATGAACTATTAAGAATAACTGGTTTTTTACTTTGATTAGTATTTGAATTTATATTTGATGTAATTGAATTTTGTTCTCCTGTCGCTATTAAACCTGATGGAACTTGTGTTTGAATTCTTGTTTTTATAACATCTAATGGTGTTGTCATTATACCAGCTAAACCACCAGCTCCAGCACCTGTTAATAATTCATAACTTAATGATAAACCATGTGATTTATTCTTTGAATTTAAATTGTTATAAATAAATGCATATTCTCTAAATTTTTCATAAAATGCTAATTGTAATGCACTAAAAGGTAAATCTCTACAAAGAGTTGCTTTATAACCAAAATAAAGAGTTGAAATACCTTCATTTTTAACTAAAGTTTTAAAAGCATCAGTTAAATTTTTATAATTATAACCAGATTTATAATATGGATTATTATAACGACCTTGTAATTGTAATCTTGTTTTTAAAACTTCACTTGGAACATAAATAAAACTTGAAGCTAAATCACCTAATAAACCAGCTGTTAAATGTGAAAGTGTATCATTTAATTTTAAATCATTAATCATTAATCTTTTTGTTAATTCATAAGTTGCAAAGAAAATAGCAGTACTTGGGAAAGAACCAGCCATTGCAGCTGAATAACCACTATATAAACCTTTTCTAATACCTTCTTCTAATAATATTGTTTTATAAGCACTAATCATATTTTTATATTTAATTGCATTTGGAGCACCTTGTTGTCTTGTCTTGACGGTATCTATACTATGCATAGCAGAATCACCAATAGCACCACCAATCCCACCAGCTAATGCACAATGCAGTATTGGACTTGTATTTTCAACACTCGGAGTATCAAAATCAATTGCAGTTATTGTTGAAGGTATTAGAAAGTGTTCAGTTGAAGACATCATATTTGCAAAGGTAAGTTTGGTGTTATTGTTATTAGGTATTGAATCATTCTGTATCTGATTACTAATGTTGTTATTAGACGGTATATTATTGCTCATCTATTATATCTCTTGTTCTTCTTTGATAATTTTAAAAACTTTTTTTTTCTTGTATTCTAGGTAAAATTACTGTTTCATAAATATTGGGAGTTGTAGTTAGTTGGGAATGTATCAGTAATACAGTTATAAAGAGTGAAAGAATCCTCAAATAATATGAAGAACTGAATTTGTGTTTTTTATAATTTTTGAACTTCTTCTAATTGGATCAAAATTTTGAAGTTTTCGACAAAAAAAAAAATGAAAATGAATTCCGACTTTTTTAAGAAAAAAAATAAATTCCGAGGGTCTTTTTTTTTTTAATTTAATTTATTTCTTTAATTCTTAATTTTATTTTGATTTTAGAAGAATAATGTTGAGTAGAGTGTTGTTTAAGAGGTCAGTAGTGGTTCAGAGGCATTTGGTGAGGTGTTATAGAGTTTTGGCAATTGAAACGAGTTGTGACGATACTTGTGTGGCTCTTATTGATAGAATAGATAAAGATAATGTTAAACTATTAACTCATGTTAAATCAACTCTGAATACTATTGAAGTAGGTGGTATCATTCCAACTGAGGCAACATATCATCATCAAGCAAATATAGCAAGATTGACTCAACAAGTAATGAAAGAATTTAATATAAATGCAACTAATCCACCAGATTTAATTTGTGCAACTAGAGGTCCAGGTTTAGTAGGTTCTTTAGCTTCTGGTTATACATTTGCTAAAGGTTTAAGTGTTGGTTTAAATACTCCATTCATTGGTGTTCATCATATGTTAGGTCATTTATTAGTACCCAGATTTATACCCAGTAAAGATCCTAATGTTATAGTTGATAAACCTGAATTCCCATTCTTAAATTTATTAATATCTGGTGGTCATACAATGTTAGTTTTATCAAAATCAATTAATGATCATGAAATTTTATTAAATACTGAAGATTGTGCAGCTGGTGATGCACTTGATAAATGTGCAAGAGAATTAGGTTTAAAGGGTACAAGTTTAGGTAAAGAAATGGAAATTTTTATTAATGAAGATCCAAATGATTGGACAAAAGAATCAACACAACATTTAAATATTGATGAAGAAATTTTTAGATTTAAATTACCATTATTAAATAAAAATGATAGAATTAATGTTTTAGGTTTTTCCTTTGGTGCATATATTTCAAAAATTAGAGAAAAATTTCATAAATTAAAATTAGATACTGATGAAGGTTTAAATTTATATAAATCTGAAGATTTAATAAAGATTAAAAGAAGATTAGCATATAATTGTCAAGAAAATTTATTTAAACATTTAGTTAATAAAATAGATCTTTGTTTTCAATTACAACCAGAAAAATTTAAAGATATAACATCATTTGTTTGTTCAGGTGGTGTTGCATCAAATCAAAGATTAAGAAAAACTTTAACAAATTGTTTAAATAATCATGGAATTAATAAAACTTTTTATCCACCAATTGAATTATGTACAGATAATGCAGTTATGATTGGTTGGGCAGGTATTGAATTATATGAAAAACTTGGAATTAATACTGATTATTCAACATTACCAATTAGAAAATGGCCATTATCAGATTTAAAAAATATTGATTGTTTAAGATATTAATTTACAATCTTTTATGAAAAGCACATACACACTTATATATATAAAAAAAGCTATAATTTGACATGTAAATAACTATATAGAGAGTCTAATTGCACTAATTATTTATTTAAAACTAATTCTCTGTAATAATGAAAAACCATAATTCTCTGTAATAAAAAAATATTTAATAACCTCTATCAGGTAAATAACTTTCAGTTATATTAAATAATTCAATTAATTTTCTCCAACTTGAAAATTCTAAATTAAAGATTAAATGTTTTGCAGGTGTTTGTTTTCTATTTTCAATTTCTCTTTTATATTCAGCTTCAGTATTTGGTAATTTACCTAAAATTGAAATTAATGGATAACCATTATCACCTTCAGATAATTTAATTTTACCATCTCTTAATAAAAAACTTGTAAAAAACATATTTTCAACAGATTGAGCAAATGAAGCAGGATTAATAATAAATTTAAAAATATTAACTTTTTCATAACCAGATTTTGATAATAAACTTCTATAACAATTTTCAACTGCCTTTGTTGTTTCTTCATTTTGTTGTTTATCTAAATCTTCAGAAGTAACAGCATCAGCAGTAGTTTTTGCAGCTTCTGGATCAATTTTCCGTACTCTTTCTTTAATTTCTCTAACTTTTTTTTCAATTTCTAACAGACCAAATAAATTATTTGATTGAGTTGATTTTGAACATCTTGAAGTTAAAAAACTACCAAAACTAAACCAATCATGTTCAATAAAGGCATGTCTTTGTTGAAAAAATTCTTCAGAACTAATATCATCATTTATTCTAAAAGTACTTTTTAATAAATTTTCTTTTAATCTTAAAACAAATTCTTCAGGTTTAATTAAATTTTTTGTACTACCTAATTTAATATTACGAAAAGCAATACCCATAACTTCACCACTACCTTTTAAATTTCTTGTATCATAAACATGAATTGTATTATTCAGAGTTTTTAAAGCTTTAACTTCAGTAAAAGTACTATTAACTTTTTTTAATAATTCAGTTGCTTCTTCTAAACCACCAGCTCTTGCAGCTCTTGATCTACCTGAATTAATTTGATTTGATAAATCTCTTTGTTTCTTTAAAATTTTACGTTCTTTCAGTTTCTTAGCTTCGTAGTCTAACTCATCGTCATCATCATCTTCTTCTTCTTCATCACTACCTTCTTCTTCACCATCTTCATCTTCTTCACCTTCTTCTTCACTACCTTCTTCTTCTTCTTCTTGATAATCAGTAGCACGTCTCTTTTGAGTCCTTACGTAATTGTCTTCCTCCTCGTCATCAGAATATACGTGTTTAGCCATGGTGGAATACTTTTAGTTCAATTCTTCAACAATTATCAAAACAAACAACCAAATAAGAGATCTTTTGAATTGATTTAGTTGTTGTTGTTGTTTTTATTTAAAGACGCGTCTCTTTTTTTAATTTTTGTTATTTTTTTTTTGAAGGAAAAATTTATTAAGGATTTTTTTAATTGAAAACTACAATTAAAAGTTATTAGTTTGTTCTTATTAACAGATGATAGTTCTTATTAGTTCTCATTAATAGATAGTTGTCATTAGTTTAAATTTATAATTATATATTCTGGAATTAAAAAAAAATGACAAGTACAAAAAAGAGGTTATGGGTAGATAATAGCAAAATTCAAAATCAAATAGCTTTCATATGCATCATTAGGAACGTCAAATATCAAATAATAGTTTAAAACTATGGTGAATGGTTTAAACAATAGTAAATAGTAATTTAAAACTATAAACTATGGCATTCTTGTAAATATTAGTTATAAGTAGTACCTTCAGCTGGTTGTGGTAATTTTTTATTTGTTGGAGTAGCCATATCCTTTCTTAATTCAGTTAATACTAATTCAATTGTATTACTTCTTTTCCAATCTTTTAAAACTGTTAATTTATTTGAATCAACTAACCCATTTGTTTGATTTACACAAGGTAAATTAACTTTTGATATAAATTGAACAATTGGAGGTTTATCAGGATAATTTTCACCACATTTAATTTGCAAAGTATATATTCTATTTTCATGATTACTATGAGGAGGACCTAAAATTGTACCATTCCAATTTGTTAAAGTATTATCATTTGAATCCATTAAACCATAAGAACAATAATCAGGACCTGAACCCTTTTCACCCTTTTCTAATTCTTCTAGTAATCTAAAACTTCTTGGTCTACAAATGTAAATTTAAAGAGTTAGTAACACAACTAATCAACCAAATAAACTAATATAAACATACACTCTTGACATTTCTTCAACTTAATTCTTTATTAAATTCAAATTCAAAATAAAAGTAAATTTCCAAATTTTAAATTTTTGCCACTAAAAAAAAATTATTGACACGTAAAACATTCTGAAAATTAAAAAATGGCAGAATTCAATTTTTTTTTTATTTGTTGTTTACTTTTATTTTAAATTTTAATCAAGTGGCAAATTCTAAGAAAACAACAAAAATGACTGATTCGAGTCCTTTTATTGAGAGACCAAGGCTTAATTTTGTTGACGATGATGCTATTAATAATACTGTAGAGATTGATGCAAAAGAGAAGGAAATTAATTCATATAAAATTGAAATAAATAGATTAAATTATTTAATTAATGATTTAAAAGATGAATTAAACCTTAATAAAATTGATAATGAAGAAAGATTAAACCTTAGAAATAAAGAAATCAATAATTTTAAAATAATTAATGAACAATTAATAACTGATCAAATATTTTTAAATAAAAAGAATGATGAATTAATTTTAAAAATTAAAAATAATGAAGAATTAAAGAATAATGAAATTAAAAAATTAAATGAAGATAAAAATTTAATTAATAAATCATTAAAAGATTTAAATTTAAAATATATTGAATTAGAAGAAGATTATGATCAATTAAATATTGAATATAAATTTAATAATCAAAAATTAATTGATGAAAATAAAAATTTAATTAAATTTAATAAAATATTTGAAACAGATAATAAAGAAAAAGATTTAAAAATAATTGAATTAAAATCAAAAATTAATAATTTTGAAATTAAAAATGAAGAAATTGAACCTATTAAAGATGATGTTAATTTTGAACAAATTTTAATAATTAATAAAAGATTAAATGAACAAATTCAATATATTAAAGAATTAGAATTTAAAAATTTAAATTTTAGTGAACAAATTAAACAATTAAAATTAAATAAAGAAAATATTCAATTATTAAAAAATGAAATTAATTTAAAAGATAATAAATTAAAAGATTTTTTAAAATTACAAGATATTAATAATGAATTAAATTTAAAAATTTTAAATATTGAACAAGAAAATAATAAATGGAAAGTTTATATTAAAGATGATGAAAGTATTGAAGATATTATTAAAAATTTTAAAAAATATCAAGAAGAAAATTTAATTTTAAATAATAATTTTAATAAAATTAATAATGAATTAAAAGATTTAAAATTAAAAAATAATGAATTAAATAATTTAATAATTAAATTAAAACAAGATAATAATAATTTTTTTAAAAATAATGAAAATTTAATTAAAATTAATTTAGAAATTGAAAATCAAAAAGAATTGTTGAATGAAGAAATTAAAATTTTAAGAGATCAATTAAATTTATTAGATTCCAAAATTAATTTAAGTAATGATGATAAAGATTTATATATTAAAAAATTAGAAAAAATTATTGATGATTATAAAGATAGATATACAGAAACAATTAATGAAAATAATAAAAGAATTAGAATTGATGATAGTGAAGAATCATCATTTATTAAAGAAATTCAAAATAAATTAATTAAATTAGAAGAAGAAAATTTAAATATTAATAATTTTAAAACAAGATTAATTAATGAAAATCAAATATTAAATAAAAAGATTAATGAATTAAGTGAAATTAAAGAAAAAAAGATTAGAATTTTAGAATTAAGAGATAATCCATTTAAGATTGATCAATTTATTAAAAAAGAATTATTAGATAAATTAAAAAAGGAGAATGAAGATTTATTATCAAGTAAAGAATCAGAAAAAGTTTCAAAATCAATTTATGAAAGAATTAAATTTGAGAATAAAATTAATGAAGATAAAATTTCTGAATTAGAATCAAAAATAATTAAATATAGAATTTTATTTAATTCTAAGAGTAAAGAAATTATTGAAAATATTTATGGAATTATTGGATATAAAGTTGAAATTATTGAAGGTAATGGTAAAAAGATTAAATTAAGATCAAAATATGATAAAGATAATAAATATTCAATATTAATTGATTTAAATAAGAATACAATAAAATTTACAGGTGATGATGAAGAAGAAAAGAAATTTATTAATTTAGTTAATTATTGGATTTATGAAAAGAAGGAAACTGCATGTTTTTTATCAGCATTAACATTAGAGTTTCATAGTTTGAACAAATAACTAACTAATAACTAATAGATATATCTGATACCATACAACTGTTGTAGTAATTAATAGTAATTAATTTATAATTTTCACATATAAATTTCTTTGTTTACATTTCGGATCCAAAAGAAAAAAAAATGAAATAAATTCAATATTTAATTTGTATTCTATTTAACATTTATTCAATTTATTCAAACTACAGTACATCCAATCAATCTATATTCATCACACTCATTTAAACATTACACTCATTTTATTTATTACTTATTTATTCTTATTTATACTCTCAAATGTCAACAACTAAAGAAAGAGATGATGAATATTTAAACAATTTAAAGATTATAGGATTCAGTTGTTTATTAACAGGTAGTATATTTGGTAGTATTAAGATATATGAGAGATGTATTAAACGTATTTCACAAGTTAATCAAATACCCAAAGATTATTTTAAGAATAGAACAATGTATGGTAAAGTTACAAGCGTTGGTGACGGTGATAATTTCCATTTCTATCATACACCTGGTGGTAAATTATTAGGTTGGGATTGGTTAAGAGATACACCAAGAATTAATCAAAGAGGTTTAAAGCAACATACATTACACGTTAGACTATGTGCTGTTGATGCACCAGAGAGGGCACATTTTGGTAAACCAAAGCAACCATTTAGTGAAGAAGCTCTTATTTGGTTAAGACATAAATTATTAGGTCAACATGTAAGAATTAAACCTTTGTCAACAGATCAATATGGTAGAGTTGTTTGTAAAGTGACAAAGAGAGAGTATATGGGATTAGTTAAGAAGAATATTAGTCTATTGATGGTTGAACATGGTATTGGAACAGTTTATGAAGGGAAGACATTAGGACAATTTGATGGAGAGAAACAAAAATATGAATTGATGGAGAAGAGAGCAAAGAAGATGAAGAGAGGTATGTGGTGTTCAGATAATGTAGAGACACCATATGAGTATAAGAAGAGGACATCATAGCTTAGTTACACCTTTTAATTACTAATAAGAATATACACCTAATAATTACATACTACTATTTCTATTACTATTAACTACCATATAAAATACACCATATAAAAAAAATAATCTATAAAAATTAAAAAAAAAATTAATTCGCCGCCAAAAAAAATTTATATAAAAACTTTTATTTCTCTCTATTTAATTTCTCTAATTAATTTAAATGAATAAGAGAAGATGAAGAGATGTTGTTTAGAAAGTTGGTGTATTTTGTTACTGTGCTGAGTGTTAATGCTTTAGATTTAACTTTCTTTAAAGCTAAGAGTGAAGATGAAAGGTTAATTTTATTCGTTTGTCAATCAGCTATTCAACAGTATAATTTTAATTGTATTAATAATGTTAAATCATCAAATGTTTATTGGGATTGTTCTTGTAATTATAAACCTTACATTCAATCTTTATTACTATGCTTTCAACAAAATCTACCATCAAATTCAAATTTAAATAAATCTTATTCTTATCTATTTAATCAATGTAATGGTGTTCATAATTTACATTCAATTAATGATGATTGGATTAATGATAATATTGCTAATTTAACTCTACAGATATCTACTGGTAATGTTATTCAAAATCCTGTTAAGGGTAAAGAAGTATATCATCAACCTATTCATATATCTCATAATCAAATAGATTCAAATTTAAAAGATTATAAAGCATTCTTTTCAAATTTTGATTATTCAACAATATTTGGTCATTTATTAAATCTATATTGGATATTCATATTATTAATTATTGGTCTAATTAACAATTTAAATTTAAATTTAAAACAATATTTAATTGGTTATAAAATTAATTTATTTAGAAAATTTATTTCTTTATCAATAATTAAAAATCATTTAAATCCATATTCATTCTTTAATAACAAGTATTTAAATTGTTTATTACCATCAAATTTAGAATCTTTTATTCTGGGAAATTATTTAATTATTCATACTTATACCCTATTTGGTAAAATTAATATTTATAAATCAAATAATTTATTTAATAATGATATTTTAATGCAATTCTTAAGATATTCTTCTGATAGATCAGGTATTTTATCAATTGCTCAATTATCAATTATATTTTTATTCTCTATAAAGAATAATTTTTTAATTAATTCAACAAATTTAAATTATTCAAATTTTTTAATGTTTCATAAATGGATTTCAAGATTAATTATTTTTGATTCATCAATTCATTCAATTTTTTATTGGATTATAATGTATTATGATTCAAAAAAACCAAATTATGAAATTTATATAATTATTGGTATTTTTGCTTGGTTAATAGGTTTATTCTTATTATTTTTTTCAATTTATTATTTTAGAAATTTAAATTATGAATTATTTTATTTAACTCATTTAATCTTTGCAATATTATTTTTATTTACTATTTGGAATCATATTAAACAATTTGGTTATTTAAATTATTTAAAATTACCAATTTTTATCTTCATTTTTGATAAATTACTAAGATTTTTCAAAATTTGGAAAAATGGTCTAAATTTTGCAAATATTCAATATTTATCAGATCAAACTTTAAAAATTTCAATTAAATTAAATTCTACCAATAATTATTATCCAGGTTGTTTTATTTTTATTCAATTTTGGTTATTTGATTTAAATTTATCATTTTTACAATTTCATCCATTTACAATAATGAATTCAATTTTAATTAAAGATGAATTAACTTTATTTATTAAATATAAAAATGGTCTAACAAAAACAATTTATGATTTAATTAATAAAAATAATAATAATTCAATTAATTTAAGAGTTTTAATTGATGGTCCATATGGTAATAAATTTAAAAATTTAGAAAATTATTCAAATCTTTTATTAATTAGTGGTGGTAATGGTATACCTGGTCCATATTATCATTGTATTGATATTTTAAAAAAATTTAGTATTAATATACCTTATGAAGATGAAATTAATTTAGATGAAAGTACAAGTTTAATTCAAAATAATTTTAAAAATAAAAAATTAAATTTAAAATTAATTTGGATAATTAGAAATATTGAATCAATTAATTGGTTTTATGATGAAATTTTATTATTAAATAAATTTAAATTTAATAATAATCAAAATTTCCAATTTATTTTTGATATTTATATTTCAAAAAAATTTAATGAACATAATGAAAAAATTAATTATATTAATAATTCAATAAATTTTAAAAATAATAAAATTAAAATTAATTTTTTTAATTTTAAACCAAATATTGAAAAAATTTTATTAAATTCTTTTAATGAATTAATTAATGATAATGAAGGTAATGAAAAAAATTCTTTAGGAATAATTAGTTGTGGTAATCCAAAAATGTGTGATGAAATTAGAGATATTTTAAGTTTAAATATTATTAAATTTGGTAAAAATAATAGAATTGATTTATTTGAAGAATTACAAGTTTGGTGATGCTACTACTATTATATAAAAGACAAATACATATTCGATTGACACTACAACTAATTTGTAAGTTAAAAAAAAAAACGTTAAATCCATATATATATTTTCATAGTAAAAATCTTAGTTATATCTATCATAATTCACAAACTTTTATTCATAAATCTTCTTCTTGTAAAAGCTAACCAAAATTTACTTGGTTTATTTAAATCATCTTTAAATATTCTTTCTAATAATCTTTTTGATAATTCTTGACGAAATTGAGTTAAATAAGATTTTAATAAATCATATTCAATTTTATTATTTGGTGGTAAATATAAAGAATTTAATGGAAAATTACCATCACCAGGTATAGCAAAATGATCTAATGATAAATTTGTTAAAATTTTTTTTGATTCATTTAAATTTATTGATGAATTTAATTTTGATAAACAATCAGAAACGAATAAAATTCCATAAATTAAAACTCTATCAGCTGGACCTTTAATTTCAAAATTTTTAAAAAATGAATTAGCTCTAAATAAATCTAAAACTTCATCAATTATATCATAAGAATCATTATTATCAGTTGGTAAAGCTGGACCTCTAAAATTTGTATTAATTGGTAATAAAGCAAAATTACCAACTAATCTTTGATTTGCAATTGGATCGTTTAAAAAAGTTGAATGATAGGCCTAATAGTAAGTTAGTATATTGGATTCCATTTAATAATAAACACTCAATTGATACATACAGGCATTACTTCTAATAGTTGATTTAATTGTTTAATAAAGATAATTTGAATTTTTAACCCTTTTTTTAAATTTCAACAACAAATTTAATTTGAATTCCGACTTCTTTGTAAAAAATTTGAATTCCGACTTCCAACTACTAATATAAATTAAGTACTTTCTATACTTCTATAATAAAATTTGATAGTAGAATCTATTCAGTTATATCAATTAAATAAAGAACTACTACATTACCAACAAACTACCAACCAACCAACACAACCTTCAAAATCAAATAATCAAATTCTAATAGTTAATTTTTTTAGTTTAGTTTTTTTGGACTTTAAAAAAAATTTATTTTGCTGTCAACGCCCCCTTCTTTAATTTATATTTGTTGTTACTTCAGTTCTTCTCTCTATTACTTCTACTTGAGTTGGTACACAATGTCACTATCAAGAGATGAACTATCAAGGGATGAGCTCTTCAACGACATCTTTGGCTCAAGAAGACAGGACCCTCAAGATGTACATATTGATGAAGATACTAATTATAGTTCAAATCATGATATTCAAAGACAATTCACTTTAGATCCTGCTAAAAGATCAAATCATCATCTAAATCCTCAATTACAACCTCAATTCCAACAACAGGTTCCAAGATCTGCTCCTCCTGTACCAGATCACTATTCTAAACAACAATATCAACAACAACAGCAACAACCATTATCAAATGCTCAATATATTCAACAATCTCAACAACAAAGATTACAACAACAACAGCAACAACCTCCACAGCTTCATCAACAACAACAGAGAACACAGCTACAACAACCATTCATTCCTCAACAACGTCTAAAATCTCCAGAAATTCCAAACTTACAAAATCAACAAAGAAAACCTGAATTAAAACAAATCTCTACAACAACTAATGATTTAAAAAAATCTCCTCAATCACCTTCTTCACTATCAAAACAAAGAAATAGTACAGGTAATTTAAATCAAAATCAAAGTTCAAGATCTCCAATTTTACAACAAGGTATGAATTTTTTTTCAAGAAGTAATAGAAATGTTAGTTCACCTGTAATGTCAAATCCTTCTTCTTTTACATCTCCAGAAGCTTATAATAATTCAAATTATACAACAAGTCAAAGAAGTATGTCTTTAAATTCAAATTCAATGTCAAGATTTAATGGAAATAATAATAATAATAATAATTCTTCAAAAGATTCAAGAATACATTCTTCTCCATCAACAACATCAAATGATACTGGGAATGGGTTAGGTTTTAAAACAAGAAGTTTTTCATCTCTAACGAGAAAATTATCATCATCAACTTCTTTATCAGCTCAATATAATGCAGGTTTAAATAGTAATAATGGTGGTGTATCAAAACAAACAACAATTGTAACAACTTCTTCATCAAAAAGACCTCCTGTTTATCCTGCAATGTTATCAAGAATAGCTACTCTTTTTAAAAAATCAATTGTTTTATCTCAAAATAATAAAGATGGTCTTGTATATAGAGATTCTTTTTCAGGTGTTCAAGCTGTTGATGTAATTGCAAGATTAATTAGAACAAGTGATAGAAATTTAGCTTTATTATTAGGTAGAGCTTTAGATGCACAAAAATTATTTCATGATGTTACTTATGAACATAGATTAAGAGATTCTCCAAAAGAAATTTATCAATTTACAGAAGTTTATATTGATACAACTTCTCAATCAACAATTGATTTACAAAATTTAAAAAATGATAGTTCAACAACTTTATTAACTGAAAATCAAGTTAAAAAGAAAAATGATCATAATGTAAATGGTGTTTTCACTCTTTTAACAGAATGTTATTCTCCAACTTGTACAAGAGATGCTCTTTGTTATTCAATTTCTTGTCCAAGAAGATTAGAACAACAAGCTAGATTAAATATGAAACCAAGTTCTGGTCTAAGGAGAAATGAAAGTCATTTATCTTTACATGATGAAGAAGAAAAGAAACAATTATGGTCTCATACTGTACCAAAAGGTTTATTAGCTTCTTTAGATAAAAGAGAAATTAAAAGACAAGAATTAATTTATGAAGTTGTTGCAACTGAAAGAACTTTTGTTCGAAATTTAGAATATTTAAGAGATTATTGGATTAGACCATTATCAAAATCAAATATTATACCAATTCAAGAACGTGATAAATTTATTAGAACTGTTTTTTTTAGTGTTATTGATATTTTAAATGTTAATTCAAGATTTAGAGATTCTTTAATTAAAAGACAACAAAATAAACCAATTGTTGAAAATATTGGTGATATTTTTTTAGAATTTATTCCACAATTTGAACCTTTTGTTTCTTATAATGCAGGTCAATGTTTTGCTAAATATGAATTAGAAAGACAAAAAGTTGCTAATCCTTTATTTGCTAGATTTATTGAAGAAACTGAAAGATTACCTGAATCAAATAGATTAAATATTAGTTCATATCTTTCACAAGCTGTTACAAGAACTGTTAGATATAATTTATTAATTAGAGATATTATTAAAAATACAAGACCTGATTCAATTGATTTACCAGATTTAAAAAAGGCAAGTGATTTAATTTTAGCTTTATTAGAAAGAATTAATATTAAAGTTGGTAAAGCTGAAGATAGACATGCATTAATTTTATTAAAACAAAGATTAACTTTTAGACCTGGTGAATTTGTTGATATGAAATTAAATGCTGATCAAAGAAAAATCATTTATACTGCTCCATTAAAGAGAAAATTACAAGAAAAGGATAATCAAGGTGATATTCATGTTTATTTATTAGATCATTTAGTTTTATTTGTTAAAGTTAAAGTTGTTAATAAAAGAGAACAACATAAAGTTTTTCAAAGACCAATACCACTTCAATTATTATTTACTTGTCCAAGTGAAGAAATACCTAATTTAACACCATATATTAAAAAACCTGGTGCTTATGCTCATGTTATTCCACCTGCATCAAATGCTTTTAATAATGTTGATATGCAAGCTTCAAGAAATCCAATTACTTTTAGTTATCTTGGTAGAAAAGGTTATGATTTAACACTTTATGGTGGTACAAGTTCAGCTCAAGAATCTTTATTAAGTGCAATTGAACAACAACAAAAAAAATTAATTGAAGATAATGATATTTTTAGTCTTAAATTATTAGCTGAAAGATATTTTGATGTTGAAAATAGAATTAATTGTGTTGCACCATTTGATGGTGGTAGAAAATTTTTATATGGTACAGATTTAGGTATTTATGTTAGTGAAATTACAATTGCTAAAAATGGTAAAAGAATTGTTTCACCACCAATGTTAATTGTTAATAAATTTAATGTTACACAAGTTGAAATTTTAGAAGAATATCAAACAGTTTTAGCATTATCTGATAAAAAATTATATGCATGGCCAAAAGAAATTTTAACAAATCCATCAGAAGCAAGAAAAACAATTAAAGAATTAATGTCACATGTTTCATTTTTTAAAGTTGGTGTTAGTGGTGGTAAAATGTTAGTTTGTGCTGCTAAAAATGATATTATTAGAGTTTTTGAACCAACAGATCCATTTAGTAAAAAAATGAGTAAAAAGAAATTTAAAAATGAAACAAAAGAATATCAATTTAGTTCAGATATTGTTTCAATTTCATTTTTAAAGAAAAAATTAATTGTTGGTTGTACAAAAGGTTTTGATATTATTTCATTACCTGATGGTAATAGTGAAGTTATTTTAGATCCTGCTGATACAACATTAGATTTTATTAGAAATAAAGAAAGTTTAAGACCATTATCAATTCATAAAATTAGATCTAATTTCTTATTAAGTTATAGTGAATTTTCAATTTATATTAATGAAAATGGTTGGAGAGTTAAAGATGATTTTTTAATTAATTGGGAAGGTTTACCAAATAATTTTGCATTATGGTATCCATATTTATTAGGTTTTGATAGTAATTTTATTGAAATTAGACATGCAGAAACTGGTGAATTAATTCGTTGTATCTTGGGTCAAAATATTCGTTTATTACATATGGGTTCACAAGAAATTTTGTATACTTATGAAGATGATAGAGGATATGATGCTGTTGCTTCTTTAGATTTCTGGGCTGCTGGACCTTCTTCATCTTTAACAAGTAAGGGTAGTAGTTCTAATCTAAATGGTAAAGTTGATAGAAATAATAGTAAGATGAAATTAACAGATATCAGAGAAGAATAAATTGATGAAGATAATGAAAAGAAAAAGAAAAGAAAAAAGAAAAAACAATACATAGATTTTTTTTATATGGTAATGATGACGACTATTATGATAGTGTTATGATGATAATGTTAATATTTATGGCATAATAAATATATTTTGAAATTGAAATAAAGTTTTTTAAGTGTACTTTTTATGGTGTTTTTAATGAAAATGAAAAAAAATAAAATATAAAAAGCAGAAAAGTAATTTACATGGTATTTTAATTAACATATAATTTATTTAAAAGACATAGTTATATACAATATCCAAATGATTCTAATATCTTTTTGTAGTTTTTAAATATTTTTCTCTCAAAATTTTTCACCCACAAAAAAAAATAAAATAAAAAAATTAGAGTCATTCAAAAATCTTTCTTTAATTAAAAACTGAACAAATTGAAATAAACGACGATGAACAGGAACATATCGTCTCTCTTCAGGACGTCGACAAGACAGTTCTCATCATCAACGATACAGAAGATCACAGAACCTCCTTTGAGGAAAAACAACCCAGTCCAGATCAAACCTGTATCGCTATTGAGAAATAGAATCCATCCTGAATATATTACTACCAATAATTCAAAATTACAAAATTTAGTATGGGGCAAAACTTCTTTACAAAACATCTTTATCGTTAAGAAACCTTGGGTTAGTCATGTTAGAGATAGTATGATTACATTTATTAAATTTATTCATGATACTTATCCTGAATTAAACGTTATTTTAACAAAAGATGTTGCTGAAGAAATATCAGTTGAATTTCATTTAGATGATGATAAATCAGTTGTTAAAAGAGATACAAATGATGATGAATTAGTTACTAATAATGATAGTATTGATGATAAATATGTGATATATACTGGTGAAATTAATGAAATTGTTAATAAAACTGATTTATTAGTTACATTAGGTGGTGATGGTACAATTTTAAGAGGTGTTTCATTATTTTCAAATACAAGAGTTCCACCTGTTTTATCTTTCTCATTAGGTACATTAGGCTTCTTATTACCTTTTGATTTTAATCATTATAAAAAGGCTTTTAATGAAGTTTATAATTCAACAGCTAAAGTTTTACATAGAACAAGATTAGAATGTCATGTTGTGAAAAATAATACTACTACTTCAAATAATAATAATGATAAACAAAGTGCTATAATAAGTAATGAACAAATATATAATTCAAGAATGATTCATGCAATGAATGATATTGTTTTACATAGAGGTGATACTCCAAATTTAACAACTTTAGACATATATATTGATGGTGAATTTTTAACAAGAACAACAGCTGATGGTGTTTGTTTAAGTACACCAACAGGTTCAACTGCATATTCATTAAGTTCAGGTGGTTCAATTATTTCACCATTAGTTCCATGTATGTTAATTACACCAATTTGTCCAAGATCATTAAGTTTTAGACCTTTAGTTATTCCAATTACTTCACATATAAAAATTAAAATTGCAAGTAGAGCTAATTTTGGAGAGAATAATGTTAGATTATCAATTGATGGTGTACCACAAGAATCATTAGTTGTTGGTGATGAAATACATATAATTAATGAAGTTGGTACAATTTTTATTAATGGTTCAAAGATTCCAACAAATATTGAAGCAGGTCCACATACAACTGCTAGTACAATGAAGAAAATTTCACAAAAGGAAGCAGGTATTTATTGTGTTGCAAAGGGAGAAAATGATTGGACAGGAGGTATTAATGAATTATTAGGGTTTAATTCAAGTTTTAAAAATCAATCAAAGTTATAACTTGATTACATGTTTTTAAAAAAATAAGTTTTAATAAGTTTTTTAGTTTAATTGGTTTTAATAATTAATGTTATAATGAGTTTTTTCAATGATATTAACTTGTAATTCGATTCACTAAGAAAGACTTAAGTAAAAAAATATTTCACCTATATAAAAACTATACAAAGTTAAAAAAACAAGAAAATGTCTCTTCAATCCTTGCACCCTCTCTCATACGGGTTCACGAAGGAATACCCTTAGACTTAAACGAAGTTAAGAACAGAAGAGACGCTGCACCCAAGATTGAATATTTGTTCTCCAGTTCAAGCACAATAAAGACCGACAACACCACTCAAAGAAGCAATGAAGCAAGATTCCAACTAACTCCTAACTGGTCATGGGTCTGAATCAAAAGACTCTAACCTCAAGAAGAAACGTTTGTCGTTGGAATGAATGAACTGTGATTTTTGCGTTAAAGAAAAGAAAAAATATAAAGAAAGAAAGAAAGAAAGAAATTTCAAAGTGAAAAATTTTTAAAGTCGAAAAAAAATTTATTTCGTCCGGATGACAGAATTTTTATTTTGATTTTGAGGTCTATACATTTAATATTCAACATTTAACGTCAATACCTCTTCTCTTTTCAGTCTCTCTTAGTTCAAACATCACTTGAACAGCTATGAATAGACATACATTGGCAGTCATGAAGAATTTGAATCCGTTCAAGGTATAAAACATCTCTCTTAATAGTTGAAGTGTACCATTTTGCCCTAAACAAAAACCAAATAAATTTGCAATCATCATTAACCAAATATTAATAACTGCTCCAATACCACAAACAAATCTATACCAATTCTCATTTTCAAATTTTACAAAGTACATTCTTGCAAATATTTCAGGAACTAAGAATAAAACGATTAACCAACCCCAAAATAATAATCTTAATTCAATATCATGCCAAATAGCAACAAATGAAAATACTGCTAATGAAGCTAAAATTCTATTTGATGCACCTCCAAATGGTATATAAATATATTTAACAACCCATTTGTTATAACTTCTATGCCAAC
The DNA here is from genome assembly GCA_030563805.1 of Ruyongia namnaoensis. Classification (NCBI taxonomy): domain Eukaryota; kingdom Fungi; phylum Ascomycota; class Saccharomycetes; order Phaffomycetales; family Wickerhamomycetaceae; genus Ruyongia; species Ruyongia namnaoensis. The sequence goes on from JAJMKA010000008.1 coordinate 150,012, forward strand.
CTTTCCAAAATGCTAAAGCACTATAATTATTATCCATACAACGAATCATATTTTCTGGTGGATCAATACCATCTAATAATGACCATAATCTAAATAATCTCCATGGAATTAATAATTTTAACCAAATAATATTTAAATTAAATAATCCAATCATTGAAATTTGGAACGGAGTATCATTTTCCCAAGCTTTTGCCTTTGAAACTGCAACAACATAAATATAATGTAATAAAAATTCCATAACTAAAACACAAAATAAAAATCTTAAAGCATAAATAATATTTCTCTTTAATGAAATTGATGGTAAAGTATGTAAAGATTGAACAATATAATCATTAAATGTTAATATTGGACCAGCAATAAATAATGGGGCATAAGTTAAATAAGCAAAATAATTAAAAAATGAATAATATGAAATATCTAAATGAGCATTCATTCTTTCCTTTTCTTCAATAATTAAATCATTTGAATTTAAAAATTCATTAAAAGAACTTGCAGATGATAATCTACCACTACCACTTGAATTTGGAATTCCAGAACTTTCTTCATCATCAACTTTTTTAGTTAATCTTAATTTAATTTGATCAAATCTAACTAAATAATCTAAATTAAAACTTATAATTCTTAATAAAGTAAAATTATAAAAGACATCCCATCTTTCAACAATACCTTTAAATCCATTATCAATAAAGGATAAAAATGGTAGAATATTACCTAATGGATAAGTTCTAAATTTATTATTAATAAATAATGAACCAATACCGTATATCCAAATTAAACTAATAGCAATATTTTTATTTGATTTAAGACTTCTTGAAATTAAAAATAGAATACTGGCATGAATCAAGATTTTAACTGAATTAACACCATGAATAGCAAAGATGAAGATAATACCAAACCAAAAATCAAAACTTAATCTATTAATTGAAGTTTTAAATATTAAATTTATAAACTTTCTAATACCAACATGTGCTAACATTAGAGCTGTTAATAATGGGAAATTATCTCTAAAAAATCTATATTGAGAATCAGAATTATCCACCTTTCTATTAAAGATCCAACCTTGTGATAGTATTCTTTCATATCTTGGATAATTTGGATTAGTTTCATTACTTGCATCCATTGCAGTTTTATATAACAATGGAACAACGAATAAAAACGCAACCAAATAGAATCTGAACTCCAGAGTGCTCCATCTGGACTTTGTGGCTCTGTTAATAATGTTCTGCCTCTTTACAGGGTCTGTTGGTGCATTGAGACGTGTGTCCAACACTGGAAGAGAGAAGAAACTGAGCAATTGTGACATCTTGATGTTGAATTTGGTGTTTTTAATTAAAAAAGTGTGAAAATTTGGTGTCTTTTTTTTAAAGGAGAAATATTTATTTAGCTGAATACATCATTTTATCATTTTGAAAGGTTTAGAGAGTGTTGTCAATCGTTATAGATCTTGTATTATATTATTAGGTGTTATTATCTTATATTGTCACCCAAAATTCCAAAGATTTGTGTGCTTTTACTGATTTTTTGGGAAACTAAACCACAAAAACCACAAAATTGATAAAAAACCTTCTCAAAAATCCAAATTTATATTCACCAAAAGTATATCATCTTATAGATAGATAGAAGAGACTATGTATGAACATCCTGTGCTCAAGTTTCTCTTACTCTTTCTAACGAAACTGTTCCAAATACCTATACTTTTATACCAATACTTGATTGACACATATGCCTTATTATCCAATGTTACAAGAGTTCAAGCTGATAACAGTCTGGTTGAAGATGATGATGCTACAGTAGAGACTCATGATTTGATTAATGCAATTGATATAGTAGATATCTGTCATTTCTATGGTTACAAGGTCCATGAACATGTTGTACAGACTAAAGATGGTTATTTATTAGCTATTCATAGAATAATAAAGAAAGATAAAGATATAAATGAAAAGAGACCAATAGTTTATTTCCATCATGGTCTATTAACTAATAGTGAGTTGTTTGTTTTAGGTGATAGTACTTCAAGATGTTTACCATTTGTATTATTAGAAAAGGGTTATGATGTTTGGTTAGGTAATAATAGAGGTAATAAATATTCAAGAAAGCATTTAACTTTGAGTTCTTCAAGTGTGGAATTTTGGAATTATTCATTAGATGAATTTGCTCTTTATGATATACCAAATACTGTTGATTATATTTTAAATTTAACAAATCAACCAAATTTAATTTATATTGGATTTAGTCAAGGTTCAGCTCAAGGTTTTGGTGCACTTTCTTTAAATCCAGATTTAAATAATAAGATTAAATTATTTATTGGTTTAAGTCCTGCAATGATACCAAAAGGTTTAAGTCATCCTTTAGCAAGAATATTTGTTGAATCAAAACCATCATTTTTATTTACACTTTTTGGTAAAAGAGCTATATTACCTTCAGTTGTTATATGGCAAAAAATATTTGGTAATAAATATTATGAATTTGTTGTTGATAAATCATTAACTTTATTATTTGGTTGGGAGAGTAAAAATATATCTTCAACTCAAAAAATGATTGGTTATCCACATTTATTTTCTCCTTCAAGTGTTAAATCAATAATTCATTGGTTTCAAATTATAAATTCAAAAAGATTTCAAATGTATGATGAAGGTTTAAGTTCAAGTTTTAATACTTTAAGTTCAACTTCTATAAGGACAAAAGTTCATAGAGTTGCACCTTTCCCAATTCAAACAATTAAAACTCCTGTATTTTTAGTATATGGTACAAGTGATATGTTAATTGATATTGATAAAACTGAAGAATTATTATCAAGTTGTACAGATTTAAACGTTATTAAAATTGAAAATTATGAACATATGGATGTTTTATGGGCAAATGATGTTGAAGAAACTACTTTTAAACCAATTTTAGAAAAATTAGAACAAATTAATTATAGACCAATAACTAATGGATCACATAGATATGTTGAAAATGGTAAAAATAATTCGGTATCTACTTCAATAGATAGTAATAGTATTGAACATGTTAATGGATTAATAAAAAAGTTTTCAAATACTAATGGTATAGCTAGTAATAATGATGATTTACTAATAACTACATCACATTCAGAAGGTTCAGTGTTTATATGAGTAAAATTAAATATATGAATTATTTTTATAATTGAGTTTCTCTAATATCTTTAATTTCTTGAATACTTGATAATTTTTGTTCATTACTATTTAAAACAACTTTATTAATCAATGTAATTAATTCAAATGTTGATAAATCAAAAAATTCTGCATTATAAAAATCAATCATAATTTTTTCTAAATCTTGATAATTAATAATAATTGAATTAATATGAATTAATTTTGTATAATTTTTAATTAATTTAAAATCTAAATTAATTTCTTTAAAATTTGTGAAAAGGTTTAAACTTTCTTCAATAATTAAATTTAATTGATTGCATTGTAATTCATCAAAGAATTTAAATGATGAATCATAAATAATAACATTAATTATCCATTGATAATATTCATTAATAATTGAAATTAAAATTTTATTTGATAATTGATTTTCATTATAATTATTATCAATAATTTTAAATTTTTTAATAAATGATGAATAAAATAATTCTTTAATATTATCAATATTATTAACAATAATTTTAAAATTTTCTTTATTTTTAATTAAATCATTTTTAACTTTATCAAATCTTAATTTTAATTCATTTTCAAAAATATTAATAATTGATAATAAATAATTTTCTTTTAATTCAAATAATCTATCATTTTTAGAATCTTTATAATATCTAAAATGAATTGATGTTAAATCATTATAAAATAAAAATTCATTTAAATAATTTTTTAAATAAATTTCTTTAATTAAAATTATAATTGAAGTTATTAAATAATCTAATTTTGAAAATAATTTTTCTGTTGTAATTAAATTATTAAATTTATCAGTTGTTAATAAATATGAATCAATAATTTTATTAATTAAATTTGGTAAATTTGAAGTTTGAATTGTTAATGAATCAGAAGTTAAATTTAATTTACTATTTGAATTTGAATTTGAATTTGAATTATTTTTGACTGATAATTTTGAAACTAATTTCTTCTTCTTTGGTGATTCAGGTACATCATCATCCCAATTATCCCAACCATCATCATCAGCTTCTTGTTCTTCTTCATTTTCATTATTATTATTGTTGTCATTATGTACATTGTCATCATCATTTAATTCATCATTGAGATCATCATCTCCATCACCCCAATTATCCCAACCATCATCATCTTCAACTTCAACTTTCTTAGGTTCAACTTTTTCAATTTTTTTTACAGGTTTTGATTGAGTTTCATTTGTATTAGTTTTAAAAGGTTTTATAATATTTGATGAAATTGTATCATAATCATTTTTAGAAACTTCATTTCTTAATAAACTTCTAAATTGATCAATATAATTATCAATTAAATTATTTAAAAATAATTCTTTTAAACTTTCATTATTATTTAATAAAGATAAATTATCATTAATAATTTTATTTAAATCATTTTGAATTAAATATTGATTAAATTTTTGAAATTTATTCTTTATTGAAATAAAATCATCATTATTTAAAATAATTAAATCAATATTATTTGTAATTAAATCATTTAAATAATTATTTAATCTTTTTGAAATATAGATTAATATTTGTTTTGAATAAATTGGAGGAAATAAATTAACTAATAATATTAAATTTTGAATTGAATCAAATTTTTTTAAAAATATATTAATCTTTGTTGAATCTGAATTTAATTTCTTGATTATTAATTTATTTTCCTTTTCTAATTCAAGTATTGATAAATCATCATTAATTAATCTATTTAATATTTTAATATCGATCAAATGATTTAAATTTGAATTATTAACTTCAAGTTTTAAATTTTGATTATTTATTATATCTAAAATATCTTGTAATTCAACAATATCAAAACTTTCACCAATACCACCATTTAAAGCCTTGATATCTTTAGCATTGTTAATAGTTATTGAATCATTCTCTTCATCCAACACAATTAATTCATTATAGACATAGTTAACTTTTGAAATAGTTGATAAATAGAATTGATCATATTTTAAAGATATTTTAGATTTTATAATTAAAGAATCATCTAATTCATCTAATTTTTCATTTAATTTCTTTAAAGAATAAAAAATTGATTCAAATTCATAATTCTCTAAATTAAATGATATTTCTTTAATCAAATTATTCAGAACCCAAAGCTTTTGTAATATTTCTAAATTATTTGTTATTTCTTCATTTTTAATATTCTTTGAAGTTAAATCGTTATATTCAGATTTGCTTCTAAGATGGGATTCTGCTTCTTCAACATTCCTTATTTGCTCTAGAGTGTCATTGATCTGAGAATTGACACCATTCAACAACTCCTCCATCTCCAAATCTTCTTTTTAAAAACTTTGTAATTGAATTTATAAATTATTTATGTTGTTTTGTTGTTCTTTTTTATAATTTTTGCTACTAAAAAAAAATGAAAAAGTCACGTGATTTTTTACAATTTTATTTAATATTAATTTTTATTTATTTCTCTATTATTTTATATAAATATTAAATTAAGTTAAATAAAATAGATTCAGGTCATTAAGTATTTCTCATTATTTCTTTCTCTCTCTTTTTTTGTTTTTTTTGGTTGGTTAAATATCGATTTCTGTGTCATTAGGAATTGTATTATTGGACATATCATGAAGTAATAAAGTATCACTCTTTTGTTTCTTTACTTCCAACTCATATCTCTTTCTCTTCATATAATACTTCATAGTAAATATAGCTACTGAGAACAGTACTAAGACTATACTGGAATAAATAGCTATCACTACCACTTTAGTCTTGAAACTAACATTTGCTCCTGCACCTTGTTCTTCAGTTGAAGTAATGTTATGATGATCTTGATGAGCAACAGTTGTAGGTGTTTCAGATATTGTTGGTCTTGAAGGTTCTTCATCTTCTTCACTCTCTGATGATGGAATAGATTGAGATTCAATAAGTGTAGCTGAACTATAAGTAATCAAAATATCACTTTCATCATCATCATCTTCTTCTTCTGGAGCAGTATATTCATATTCTTGGAAATCTATACCATCATTCATAGCCTTATCATAAGTAAAAGGTCTTCTATTAGCACCTCTTAAATCTAAGAAATCTTTATAATTACCAGCTGCATTACCAATTGTACCAATATTTTGATCATAACAAACTTGTAAATGATCTAAAGGAATTTTATTTGATTGTGATTCCATTAATTCAACAGGTGATTCAATAAATATTAATCCCATTCCTTGAACTGCATGCCATTCAGTATGACAATGAAAGAACCAAATACCAGGATTATTAGCAACAAATCTAATAGTTGTATAACCTCTTGCTGGAACATTAACTGTATCTCTCATCATTGGAAATTCTGGGAAATTTGAATCATCTTTATGGAAATCATCATCATAATGTCTTTGTAAACCTCTTGCAACAACTTGAAAATTATGACCATGTAAATGGAATGGATGTCTCATATGATGATTTGAATTAATAACAACTTCAACAACTTCACCAGGTTTTAAAATAAATTGATTTAATGTATTACCATAAATTAATGGATTCATTACTAAATCTGAAGAATTTGCTGATAAAGCAGAATAAAGAGTTGGAATTTTTGGTGCTAAATAAGGTTCATCATTAATTGTAAAATAACGTGTATGATTCTTTGTAAAATAATTACTTGAATATTCTAAATGAATTTGATGAATTGGTGATTTAAATAATGGAATTTTTGATTTTGGTTGTAATTCAAAATCATCAATATAATTTAAACTATTTGCAGTTTTTAATTGTGAACGATCACTAATTGGTAAAGGTTTTTTTGAATCATAAATTAACCAACCATTTCCATATAATTTACCCATCATTAAATTTGTAATTTGAATAATTTCAAAATTTTTATTTGGTTTTTCCTTTTTCGTCTTTAATAAAACTGAATATCTTTGACCTGTACTTAACCAAACAGAATCAACAGTTCTTGGTTCAACTAATACACCATCAATTTCAACAATTATTAAATCATGATTAGGTATATAAAAATATTGAGATGCAGACATACCAACATTAATTAATCTTAAAAGATAAGTTTTATTAATATCAACATTTAATTTAATTGAAGTGGTTTCATTAAAAAGACTTGATTTAATTGAAGGTTCACCACCACTTGAACCTAATCTAAATATTTCATGGATTAAATCTTTTGATTCATCATAATACCAATCACTTAAAGATATTACAAATTCATCATCATAAATTATATCATTTTTTTGGAATTGTTCATCATCTTCAACAATGAAGATACCTCTTAGACCATCACCGTATTGGCCCATATCATGAGAATGATACCAATAAGTGCCTATTTGATCATTAACTATAAAATCATAAGTAAATTGACCACCATTTGAAGGTATTGGACATTGAGTTACAAATACTGGTCCATCCATATAATTTGAACCATTTTGGAAAATCCCATGGAAATGTAATGAAGTTGAAGAATCATCTAATAGATTAGTTACATGAACTATAACTCTATCACCTCTCTTTATCCTTATTGTTGGGTTTGGCCAATTGTTATTAATACCAATTATTCTTCTTTGGTGTTTTAGATCGGGGTTTGCTTCTAAATACGTTATATTCCAGTAAAATTCTTGAGTTTTGGGAGAGGATATAACATTAGTTGTGGGTATACCTTGTACTAAGCTATAGAACAAAGCTAATAGTAAATAAAATGGAAAGATCATTGATATTAAGAAGTTTTTTAAATTAGTTGTTTTGAAAAGTAAATTAAATTTTAATTATGCGAAAAAAATAAAAAAATATTCAGTTTGTGTCACTACAAATTTTCCAATATTAAAAAAACAAAAACATATTAAACTTTTATTTATTTATAATTTATAGTATTATAGTAGTATTATATGTGATCTATAAATCTAAAATGTAATAAGGAAAACACCAGCAACAAAATAACAAGGAAATGCAAAGAGAACAAATAAAATACAATTTTTTAATTTTAATTAATTAATGGATTATGATAAAACAGAAGCAGCAATAATTAGAAATAAAATCTATTTCTTGATTTGTTGTTGTTGTTCTTTGAATAAAGAGATTTCAATCAATTCACCAAAAAGACTTAAGTTGAAGTTATATTTGTAACCATTTGAACTAGTCTTAACTGGAGTTGAAGCACCTGAAGTAGTTGGAGTGACAGTGTTACTAATTGGAGCAGCCATTTTTTTTATAGTTGTATGTGAATATGTGATTATTAAAAACTTAATGAATTAATGAATTAAAGAATTAAATAAAAGAAAGATTAAAATAAAGAAATTTGACACTTTTTATACTTCTCAATTTTTATAATTTTTCCATAATTTTTTTTAATAGTCATCAGAAAAAGAAAAAACAATGAAAAAATTTTTCCAGTTGGCGGATTTCGATCTCAATTTGACTCTTTTTTTAGATGAAGAAGTAGTGTTTTCGAGGTTGTTTTTAGTTAGATATGATGTTTAGTGGTGTGTGTATGTATAGTGTTGAAATCAGTGTTGTAGTTGCTCTCTTTTACCTACTTTTTTTGCGTTATTTGTATCTTTTTTTTCTGACTCTAATTTAATTTTTAATATCATCAGACGTCAATTAAAAATTATAATTAGTCACCAATTCAATCAATCAATCAAATTATTCATTGTTATTATTTTACTTGTTGTTCTATTGACTCTAATTCTGTCATCTACAATTAAATTTAAACACTTCAAGTCATAAGATGTATTATTAGAAATTAACTATTATAACAATGTGAAATTTCTTTTTTCAGCCGTGTATTATTTCCTTTTTTAATTTTAATCTGATAATGTTTGTAATAATTGTAATGCTTTAGTCAATTCATTAATGGCGGTCTTATTATCTTCATAATTCATAGCACTGATTGCAAATTTGGCATGTTTTGTGGCCTTTGAATAAACTTCACTCTCTTCTAAAATTTCTTGAACATTAATCTCTTTGGGTATACTAGTCTTTCTTGTATTTGTTTCAATAAAATCTGGTTCATCAATTGGTTCATCATCAATAAACTTTGGAACTTGTGGTAATGAATGTGTATTTGATGGAATTGAATCATCATCTTCTTCTTCTTCTTCTTCTTCTTCTTGATGATTAATGAATTTTGGAACTTCTGGTAATGAAGGTAATTTAAAATCTGGAGATGATGGAACTGGAGAAGAAGTTGGGGATATAACTTTTGGTGAAATTGGTTTATTTATTGATGGTTTTGTAACACTTTGTTGTTCTTGAATTGAATTTGGATCTTGACCTAATTTAAAAGCTTTTAAAATTCTTGCAGCTTGAAATTTTGAAAATTTAATCTTTTTATTAATATCTGATTGATCCCATAATTGTTCATCAGCATCAGATTCATCAATATTATTATTTGGCCATAGTTCTAATAAAGTGAAAAAATTAACACATGCTAATAAAGAAGTTGCAGTTGATTTATTAATTTCATGATTTTGAATCTGTGATAGAGCTTGATTATAAATCTTTATTGTAAAATTTAATACATAAGAAACACATAAAGATTTATCTTCCATAATTATAGAATAATCATTTGGTTCATTATCAACTTCATTACTCTGTTGTACATCCACTTTAAATTTCTCAATATCATCTAATAATTCCATTGCAAAGGTTTTAATTCCTTCACTATTCTTATGTAACTCATTACTTAAAATTTGTTCAACCAAATACAATTTACAGAAATATGACATTAAAGGGTCTACTGAGAATAGTTCTTTAGAACGTATGTAGAAAGGATGTAAAGATTTAGGTAAATCATTTGGAATTGAAGACATTGCTTGATGGCAAAATTAAACATAAAGATAAAGAGGGATAAATACAAACAAAAAAAAAATTGTATGCAAAAACCAAACATCCGTACATCCATCCCACATTTAAGTAATATTACCCAATCCGTACACTAACTTGACACTTCACCTGCAGCACCGGTCAAACTTCACCAGCACCACCAGTACCACCCACGACGTCACCAGCCGACATTCAGCCGCCCCCAAAAAAATTAAAAAAAACCCAACAAAAAGAAAAAAAATTAAACCACTAAAAAAAAAAAAATCATCTAAAAAATTTAATGAGATCAATATAAAAAACTAAAAACACTACAAAACTTTAAGGAAAAACATAGTGAAAACAAAGTACTGAAGCTCACAATGTCTACTACTTTTGTCTCCAGTAACGACCACCACAATGGTGCTACCTCAACTACTACAAAGAGAACTGGTAACGTGGTAACTTTCCAACAATCTGGTCTTACCGCTATCGATACTTTTGGTAAAACTTTTAATGTACCAGATTACTCAATTAAGGATATTTTAAGAGCTATTCCAAAACATTGTTATGAAAGAAGATTAACTACCTCATTCTATTACGTCTTTAGAGATATCTTTTGCATTGTTGTCACTGGTTATCTTGCAAACACCTTTATTCCTCAAATTCCAAATCAATTCTTAAGGGGTCTATCTTGGGCTGTTTATTGTACTGTTCAAGGTCTTTTTGGTACTGGTATTTGGGTTTTAGCTCATGAATGTGGTCATCAAGCATTTAGTGATTATGGTTGGGTTAATGATTTAGTTGGTTGGATCTTACATAGTTCTTTATTAGTTCCTTATTTTAGTTGGAAATATTCTCATGGTAAACATCATAAACATACTGGTCATTTAACAAAAGATGAAGTCTTTATTCCTCCAACTGCTGAACAATTCAAACAAAATAGATTATTAGATCAAATTGCTGAAGCTGCTGAAGATTCTCCAATTAAGACTGCTTATGAATTATTAATTCAACAATTAGGTGGTTGGTTAGCTTATTTAATTACTAATGTTACTTCTCATGAACATCCAGGTAAATCTGCTTGGGTTACAAATCATTTTGTTCCAAGTTCTCCAATCTTTGAAAAGAGAGATTATTGGTTTATCGTTTTATCAGATATTGGTTTAATTTTACAAGGTACTATTTTATATCAAGCTTATAAAACTTTTGGTGGTTTTAATTTCTTAGTTAATTATTTATTCCCATATTTATGGGTTAATCATTGGTTAGTCTTTATTACCTATTTACAACATACTTCTCCAGAAATGCCTCATTATGATGCTGAACAATGGAATTTCGCTCGTGGTGCTGCTGCTACCATTGATAGACAATTTGGTTTCATTGGACCTTTCTGTTTCCATGATATTATTGAAACTCATGTTTTACATCATTACGTTTCAAGAATTCCTTTCTATAACGCTAGAGAAGCAAGTGCTGCTATCAAAGAAGTTATGGGTGAACATTATAGATACAATGGTGATAATATGTTCAAATCATTATGGGAATCTGCAAGAGCTTGTCAATTCGTTGATGGTGAAAATGGTGTTAAAATGTTTAGAAATGTTAATAATATCGGTGTTAAAGTCACTGATAAATAAGTTTAAATCAATTTGATTATTGATTACAAACTTTTTTTGGGGGGAGAGGGAAAGTATATTATTTTGTTGATTGAAAAAGAACTATAAAAGATAAATCTTCTTTAGTTACTTTCATGATCTTTATTTTTATATTTTTTTCTTTTTTTTAATGAATTTGATGAATAATAATAGTCATATAAAACATATACATTTTTATGCTCATTTCAAATCTTCTTTATCTTTCTTCACTTTATTTTTATTTTTTATTTTTTCAATTCAATTCAAGATACTATGACTTTTTCAGATAAATTCAACCATAAAAGAATGGATAGAATTTATAAATTACTATATTGAAAATATTTAGAAAAAAAAATCCAAATCTTTGAAAGAATAAATTAAATCAATAGAAAAAAACATACATATCAATTTAGAATATGAATAACTGAAAAATTTTTAAAGTATATTTTTATAATTCTCTTTATTTTTTCTTTTTTCTTTTCTCAAAATTTTTTTATTTGAACAAATTCTTTTTTATTCTTTCATTTTATTTTATTCTTTACTTATTTTATTTTATATTGTGATGAAAGATTTTTATTTATATACAAACATATTTTATTTAACTTTTAAAAAAAAAAGTGGGAATCATATATTTGTAAGTAATATCGAATATTTATAAAAATTTATCATGTATCTTTCTCTCTTTGTGTGAGTATTTGTAATCTATATCTAAGATAATTGTAATCTATTGTTGATAAGTTTCAAGACCTTCAGAATCATGTAAACCAGAAATAATTAATTTCATATTTTCATCAGCTTTTAATTGAAATTCTTCATTATAAATACCATTAAATTTAAAAGCATCAATTGGTTTAATTGTTTTTCTACCATCTTTTAAAACATATTTTGTTAAACTTGTAGCACAAACAATTTTTTCACCTTTTCTCTTTGTTAAAAATTTTGAAATTACAAATATCCATTTTTCATCCCAAGTTAAAATTGATGATTTAATTTCATATTTTTCAAAAGGTTTAATTTCTTTTTTAAAACTTGTAAAAACATTTGCAACAGGTACAAATATAAAACCAAATTTACTTGTATGTTCTTTTGGATAATCTAAGAAAACTTTTTGTAAAACTGAAGTCATTAATTTTGTTCTTGCAATATCTAATTCTTCAAAATAAGTTGAATTTGATTTATGTAAATAAAAATCACATTCAAATGGTGAATTATAAGTATAAAAAGAACTTGATTCAAATGGTGATTTTGGAATATATTTATTATAATTTTTAAAATATTTTGGTAATATTAATAATCTTATAATTTGATTATAAAATCTAATATAATAAGCTAATGGTAATGATTTATAACTTGATAATAAGAATAAACCAAAAGCAATTTTGAAGAGTTTAACCAACATGTTGTCTAATGAATTGTCAATTGAGTTATAGGATCAAAGTCACGTTAACAATGAATGCTTCAAACAATGTAGAAGTGATAATTGTTGATGTATTTTTTTTCAAAAGGAGGTTTTTTTAGTTTTCGGAAATAATTCGGGAAATTAATTCCGACTTCCGAAATTCTGCCATTTTAAATTTTAGTTAATTTGTTATTGACACGTGAAAAAACTGTTATTATGTATTTTAACATCACCTTTTATAGAGAAGTTAATTTAATTTAAGCAACTGGTGACGGAGTTTTGTCCTAAACGTTTTGTGAATCTTTGTTTTAGGCTATCACCAAATGAACCAGAGAACCAGAGTGGGATATTTCATCATTACGTACGTCGTACACTACTTTAGTTCTGAAAGTTGTGAATTAGTGGGATCATCTGGGTTTAAGGTAGTTTTGGATCCCAAATGCCTTTTACAGTTTCCACCCTAACCTTCCCTGACTATACCCCAGCAAAGTTATGGTGATAATTATACTATCAATTACCAAGTACCAATTATACTAGTAAATGAATCCAAATACACATAAACAGACAAATACAAATCTCAAACTCATAAATAATACAATTTTCTCGAATATTTGGAAGTTTTTCCGAAGTTTGTATGGGGCCATCTCAAAAAAATATATAGAGATGATCTGCTTTTTCTGTAATTTTAGTAAGAGAACCATGTGATTAGTTTACAAAGATTACAAGATATGACAAAGACAATGAAGTACATGGACTTCGAAATTTATACAAACCATCACCAGTCAACGTTTATAACAATAGTTCTTGAAGTCTGATGGTGCAAGAAATCATTTTATTTTAACTCTTCTGACGAAAAATTATTAGCTAAAAATCATTGTTTTATTATTTTTCTCATTTTCATTGTATAAAGGTAGAAAAGGTGGACAAAATATAAATAGCAATCGATATCTACTTTTTTCAAAAAAATAAATAATTCTTTCTCTTAATCAATTCTTATTTTATATTCATTAAATTCAATTAAGAATTTTTATTTACTCATTCCAATACTAATTATACAAATACAATGTCAACATTTGAAATCCCAAAGACTCAAAAAGGTGTTATCTTTTATGAAAATGGTGGTCCATTAGAATATAAAGAAATCCCAGTTCCTGTACCAAAACCAAATGAAATCTTAATTAATGTTAAATATTCAGGTGTTTGTCATACAGATTTACATGCTTGGAAAGGTGATTGGCCATTACCTGTTAAATTACCTTTAGTTGGAGGTCATGAAGGTGCAGGTATTGTTGTTGCTAAAGGTTCTGAAGTTAAAAACTTTGAAATTGGTGATTATGCCGGTATTAAATGGTTAAATGGTTCATGTATGTCATGTGAATATTGTGAAAAATCATTTGAATCAAATTGTCCAGATGCTGATTTATCAGGTTATACTCATGATGGTTCATTCCAACAATATGCTACTGCTGATGCTGTTCAAGCTGCTAAAATTCCAAAAGATTGTGATTTAGCTGAAATTGCCCCAATTTTATGTGCTGGTGTTACCGTTTATAAGGCTTTAAAAACTGCTAATTTACAAGCTGGTGAAATTGTTGCCATTTCAGGTGCTGCTGGTGGTTTAGGTTCATTAGCTGTTCAATATGCTAGAGCAATGGGTTTAAGAGTTTTAGGTATTGATGGTGGTGAAGAAAAGGAAAAATTCTTTAAATCATTAGGTGGTGAAATCTTTATCGATTTTACAAAGGAAAAAGATATTGTTTCTGCTATCCAAAAGGCTACAAATGGTGGTCCACATGGTGTTATTAATGTTTCAGTTTCTGAAAAGGCTATTGAACAATCTACTGAATACGTTAGAGCTTGTGGTACTGTTGTTTTAGTTGGTTTACCAGCTGGTGCTGTTTGTAAGGCTCAAGTCTTCAATGCTGTTGTTAAATCTATCTCAATTAAAGGTTCTTATGTTGGTAACAGAGCTGATACCAGAGAAGCTATTGATTTCTTTACTAGAGGTTTAGTTAAGGCTCCAATTAAAATCATTGGTTTATCTGAATTACCAGAAGTTTATGATTTAATGGAACAAAACAAAATTTTAGGTAGATATGTTGTTGATACTTCTAAATAGATTTGATATCTAGAATCCTTTTTGTTGAAAACTAATGATTTATGATATGATTTTCCTAAAATATTATTAATTATTAATGTTCGTTATTCTGTTTTTTGTTTTTTTGTTATTAAAGTTTAGTTCCTGCTTGTTTAAAGTTTCAATATTTATATTTATAGATCATATAAAAAGGTTAAACAAAGTATATAATTTATAGATAAAATATAAAATACATTTTATGTTTATTATAATATTTTTAGAAAAGCCAATAGTAGTATTAATTCAATCTAATCTTTTAATAACTTTTGCAGGAACACCACCAACAACCGTATTTGGTTCAACATCTCTATTAACAACAGCACCAGCAGCAATAACTGAACCATCACCAATTGTAATACCACCTAAAATAGTTGCATTTGCACCTATCCAAACTTTATTTCCAATAAAGATTTCTCTTGCCCATTCACCTTTACCTGGAACATATCTAATTTTTGGATCAGTTGCATGAGTTGCACAAGTAATTGTAACATTTGGACCAATTAAACAATCATCACCAATAGAAATAATTGAACAATCTAAGAAAACAAGATTGAAATTAGCATAAAAATTCTTACCAATTGAAATATTAAACCCATAATCAACACTTAAAGGAGTTTCAACAAATGCTGGACCTTCAATTTTACCAAATACTTTCTTTAAATAATTTAATCTCATTTCATCATATTCTTCAACAGTTAAATCATCTAATGATAAATTATTGTTATAATGTCTAACCAATTCTCTTCTTAATATTCTTGTTCTAACTAATACTTGATCATTACAATCATATGCCATCCCACTAATCATTTTCAAGTATTCTTCATTATCTTTTGGAATCCCATTTAGATGTGAGAATTTCTGTATCAATTCTTCATTCTTTTCATAAGTCATAGACATCTTTATTAAGTTCTAATTGGTATTAAATAGTTTTAATAAACAGAAGAAAAGTAAATGAATTATTTCAATCAAAAATTAAAATTTCACGAAATTTCTTGTTTGTTTCGCAAATTCCAAATTGGGAAATTTTACAGATACAGCTATAAATTATAAATTATAAAAGGTATCAATATTCTAATTTAATAGTTATACAACAGAAGGAATACACAGTCTATTGTTCTTTGTGAAGAGAAAAAATGAAACGTCTAAAAGAAGTGAGAAAAGAGAAATCAAAAATTAAGCAGAAATAACAGGAATATTTCTAGCCATTAGATTATTAAATTTAGGTAATGTTCTACCATTAACCAAATCTTCAATCGCTGAAGCATATTTAATTAATTTTGGTTCACCAAAAGCTGTTTGAACTAACCCAATACCAAAAGGTCTACCATTTGGTCTTGTACTTAATGGAACTGCAAAATATGGATAACCAGCTTGTGCAGTTTGTTGATAAGAAACTGAAACTGATGGTGGCATTAGTAAAGCATCTAATTGAATATTTTCACCTGTTTCTGGATCAGTATAGTTTAATGCATAATCAATACCTTCTGG
This sequence comes from Ruyongia namnaoensis, assembly GCA_030563805.1. Classification (NCBI taxonomy): domain Eukaryota; kingdom Fungi; phylum Ascomycota; class Saccharomycetes; order Phaffomycetales; family Wickerhamomycetaceae; genus Ruyongia; species Ruyongia namnaoensis. The sequence goes on from JAJMKA010000008.1 coordinate 166,559, forward strand.
ACCTGTAGTTCTTTTACAAAATTCAACTGCTTGGAAATAAGTTTCATTTTGAACACCTTTCCATGCTAAAGAATCTAAGAAAGCATCTTGACCAGATGCAAATGCAGGATGAGTACCATTATAACCACCTTCTGAACCAGTATTATTATAATTATATTCAACAATATCTTCTAATGATCTAATATTTGTATTATTTAATTGAGCTAAAAATTTCTTAATATCATTATAAAAATCAACTTTAACAACAGTAAATTCAGATTCATTTGCAAAACCTCTTGTTGAACCATAATCCCAATCCCAACCATTTGGTGAAATTACTGTTGGATCTTTAAAATCAGTATTATTATAAATTGTTGCACCTGCATCTTCTAATTTTTCTAATAAATCTAATAATGCTGGCATATCAGTTGATGGAACTGTTTCCCAAATTCTTTGCCATGGTAAACCAAATTTTGCACCTTTTAAAGCAGATTTATCACTTAAATATTTAACATAATCACCATCATCAGGAGTTTTACCAACTTGGGCATAAGTATAATTATCTAAAGGATCAACACCAAACATTGCTTGCATAACATAAATACCATCTCTAACAGTTCTTGTTAATGGACCTGGAGTATCTTGATGTTCAGATTCTGGAATAATCATATCTCTTGAGAATAAACCAACAGTTGATTTTAAACCAAATAATGAATTTCTATCAGCTGGACCAATAATTGAACCATCAGTTTCAGTACCTAAAGCAAACATTGCCATATTAGCTGCAACAGAAACACCTGAGCCAGATGATGATGAACCCATATTAATAGTTAAATTATAAGGAGATCTTGTTTGACCACCAACACAAGAATAACCTCCACTAAATGAATTTGATCTCATTGAAGCCCATTCAGTTAAAGTAGCATGACCTAATAAAACAGCACCAGCTTCTCTTAATTTTTTAACAACAAAAGCATCTCTTGGAACAATTGAACCTAATAAAGCACAAGAACCACAAGTTGTACCCATTTTATCTTTTGTAGCAAAATTATCTTTAACTAAGAAAGGAATACCATGTAAAACACCTCTAACTTTACCGTTATATCTTTCTTCATCTAAAGAAGCAGCAATTTCCATAACATCAGGATTCAATTCCATAATACCATTGATGAATCCATTGATTTGATAATATCTTTGAAGATAACATTGAACAATATCTGTTGAATTAATTAATTTTTGATTCATATAATCTTGAAGTTGATCAATTGTAGCTTCTTCTAAAGTAATACCTTTACATTGTGGCATTGGAAAAATTTCAGAACTTTCAGTTTGAGGGAAGAAATATTGAGATTCTTCAGGATCAAAATATTGTTCATTTACTAAAGTATCATTTGTTAATGAAAGATATCTTTTAACTAAAGGTTGGAAAAAATTGGATAATGGGTAAGAATAAACTAAAGTTGAAGAAATTAATAAGAATAAAATTTGAATATTCAACAACATTTTGATGCTAGTAACTCAATTCAATTTCAATTACCTCTAGTATAAAAATATAGCATATTCACTTCTTTATATATGTTCACCATTATAAGAATCATTACATATCATCTCGATTCTCGAATCTCGAGTATATTCAAGATAGGAAGACCTCCATTCATTGAATCTCTCGAAGAAATTTAAAAAAAAATAATTACCTAAAATGGAACTAAATATAGTGGATTATGCAAGTAATTTATTGCACATGCGGTAATTTAGGTGATCAAACTTCCTAATTAACTTATATACTATTGAAATGTTTAAGAAATTCTTCAATTGATATAGCGAATTATAATCGCAATTTGATAGCTCCAAATTCGATATAGATGATTCAAGAAAAAAACTAAAAAAATCTATTGGTCGAGCCAATTGAATCAATGTAGGGTGTAGAAATGTATCTAACTAATATTGGAATCTATCCCCTAACTAAATACTATCATAATTCATAACCTACATTAATCTTTAATTTATACGGAAAGAAGACTTAAAATTATTTTAATTTCTTGTCTTGCAAGAGGAAATTTAACATATATAACTGAAAAAGTATATTAATTGAAATGTAATAGTATTATAAAGAAGGTATAATTACAACTAATATTTTAAATATAACCTAGGTAATGGTATTGTCTTCTAAATCAATAATAGAGTTTTATAGAAACCCTTCATCAGCACATTTTTTATTATATTCATATTGAGTTAACAAAGCATCATTCTCTTCATTTTCAATTTTTAATTTAAATAACCAACAATCACCTATTGGATCATCTCTAAAATGTTGATAATTACTCTCAAGTGGTAAGTTTGTATTGACTGCAATAATTTCACCAGCAATTGGAGAAAAAATTGGAAATTCAAATTTCTCATTAAAAAATTGAATAAACGCAATCTTTTCACCAATTTTAACTTTTGAACCTTCAACTAATGTTTGTGACTCAAATGAATCAGAAGATAGGGCAGGGTTATTTCTTGTAAAACCAAAATACGCTGTTTTATCATTATGAAATGTGATCCATTCATCACTGTCTGTAAATTTTAACACTATGTATTCATTGATTGTTAGTAAAAGAAACAGTAACCTTTAAAAATTTCTCCATCAAATAGATCTAGTGTTAAGCTAAAATTTAGAATTACATACCTTTTAAGTCTTTTGCAACTATTGAATTTGGATTCAATGCATGACCCATCCATACTTTATTATACTCATCCTCAGTTAATAAATTATCATCCTCAGTTAATAAAATATCATAATCAATTCTTAATTTGCATAACCAACCATCACCCATTGGATCCTTATCAATTAATTCAGGATCATCTTTTAATTTTTCATTGACTTCAACAACTTCACCAGCAATTGGGGAATAAATATGAGCTTTCCATTTATAACTAATAGCAATTATATCACCAATTTTAACTTTTGTGCCTACAGTTGGTAATACAGTATAATCTTGACCAGAATTATATAAAAAATGCCAGTGATTGATACCAATATAAGCAGTTTTGTCATTGTTAAATGCAATCCATTCTTCTTGTGAAAATTTTAAACCTATTCATTGATTAATTGATATTTGTTAGTAAAAACTGATGTAACTTTTAGATATCTCTTCATATATCATACATTTTAAATTTTTTGAAACTATTGAATTTGGATTCAATTTATTCCAATCAATATTATTGATCCTAGTAGAGTTATTTCTTAAGAATAATGAAACATTTGTTAAAGGTTTTGGACCTAAAACTAATGATGAACAATTTGATGATTTTTTATTTAAAGTCTTGAATAATGATGAAAACATGTTAATGACTGTGTGAATTCAAGAATAATATAATAAAACAGGAGAAGAAAAATGGGAGAAATTGATCTTTCTTGATAACTTTATAAATCAGAAAATGTGATACATCACAAAATTATGGAATGTATAGCTGGTCAAAAAAAAACATTAACATGTAGATATAGCTAATAAGACATCAACAAGTAACATCACTCAGTGATCACTGCTCAGTAGAATGGGGTGATTCTGTCCAATTTATGAAATACTTCATGATTATTATATCTATTATTATTGTAGTTAGTTAGTTACTGTAAAAAACAAAATCACGTGATTATCACATGACTTCAAAATTATTTCTAATAAAACAGCAAACAAAAAGCAGGATGTATACTATAACCAAATAGCATCAATAGGATCATCATAAACTACATATATCATCACTTTATACACAATTTTTTGAACCGAAAGAAGACCTTAAATTACAACCGAGACGATTTAACAAAACTTTAAATTCCACAGTACCTATATAAAGTGTCTTCAAATTTCAAAATCCGCGATAAAAAAATACAAATTTGGGATTTTGAGTATTTTGAAAATATATTTGAAATATATAAGAAATTTAATGAATACTGACAGTTTCAAAATGTCTAAATATCTTCATTTACTATCTATTTATGCCAACATTAAGTTTATATTAAAACACCTCTACACCATCAATCTAAAAGGACGTCCCAGATAAGATATAACCATTAATTAGTCGTACTACTTAAAATTTATGTGTCAATTGTTGATTTAGTTTTGTAAGAGATCTATATCTATCTAATAAATTACTGAAATAGTCAAATTATATAAAATATACTTTCCACATAAATCTCAAATTCAAAAAGGATAAATATTTAGCTGAAAACAACCAACTTTACAATTGGCAAAAAATGATGGTTACAATGGGAGGTTTTTCCATTTTATAATTTGAATGGCTGATTAACATCTATAGGTCATCACTTTTCATCTAAATAAATCAACTTCATCACAATGGATTCTGTTCAAGAAGAATCAATCTCTTATAACTCAATTGAAAAACCTCCCTTTAAAGTTGCTATTATTGGTTCAGGTAATTGGGGGACAACAATTGCTAAAATTATTGCAGAGAATACAAGAGAGAATCCTTTACTATTTGATCTTAAAGTTAATATGTGGGTTCATGATGAAATGATTTATTATGATAATAATGATGATGAAGAAATTGGTAATAATGAATTAAATAGTCTTACACATGAAGATAATAGAAATGGTGAATTATTAACAACAATTATAAATAGAGATCATGAAAATGTTAAATATTTACCAAATATTAAATTACCTGATAATTTAATTGCAGTTCCAAATCTTTTAGATACTGTATTAGATGCAAATATTTTAATATTTAATATACCTCATCAATTTTTAGAAAAAACTTTAGAACAATTAAAAGGAAAATTACAAATTAATAATAATAGAATTAGAGCAATTTCTTGTTTAAAAGGTATTAGAGTTAGTTCTGATAAAGTTGATTTATTACCTGATATTATTTCAAATACTCTTAATATTCATTGTGGTTGTTTAGCTGGTGCAAATTTAGCTGGTGAAGTTGCTTTACAAAAATTTAGTGAAACAACTATTGCTTATCCATTACCATCAGATTATATTCCTGGTGATGTTGATCATACTGTTCTTTATACTTTATTTCATAGACCTTATTTTCATGTTCATGTAATAGAAGATATTGCAGGTATTTCAATTGCTGGAGCTTTAAAAAATATTGTTGCTATATCAGTTGGTTTTGTTGATGGTTTACATTGGGGTGATAATGCAAAAGCAGCAATTTTAAGAAGAGGTTTATTAGAAATGATTAAATTTGGTTTAAAATTTTGGCCTAATTGTAAAGTTAGTTCTTTTACTGAAGAAAGTGCTGGTGTTGCAGATTTATTTACAACTTGTACAAATGGTAGAAATTATAAATTAGCTAAAATGATGGCAGAAACTGGAAAATCTGCTCATGAAGTCGAAAGAGAATTATTAAATGGTCAATCAGCTCAAGGTTTAATAACTTCAAAAGAAGTTCATGAATTTATTAAATCAAAAAATTTAGCTCAAGAATTTCCATTATTTGAAACAACTTATCAAATTTTATTTCATGGTGTTAGTATTGGAATTTTACCTTATATGTTAGAAAATAAATGGTCTGCATCAAAACCAAACTATAGTAATTAGATAGTTATGTATTATATAGTACAAATTATGCAAAAATTAATAAAAATGAAATAAAATGAATTTCTAAAATTTATATATCATCATGTTGTAATCTATTAGAAATAGAATCTCTTAAACTTTGGAATGGTGATTTTTTAAAAGTTGAATCATTTAAAATTTTACCAAATCTTGATTTTTCTTCTTTATTTATTTGAATCATACCCTTTTTATTCTTTGGATTGGGTAGATTTGAAACTTTTTTATTATTATTGTTATTATTTATTGATTTTGAATTTATTATATTAATATTTGATAATTTTGATTTGTTTTCAGTATTTTCTATATTTTCAGATTCTGGAGTATCTAAAGAATCTAAAAGATCAGTCATCTTTGTTGTTAATTCTTCCTTTTCTTTTCTCTTTCTTCTTCTTAATGATGATTTTGAAATACCTGATGATGTATTATTTAATTTTGAAATGAAATCTTTTGATTTAGTTGTTTGTTTATCCTTCTTTGATTGTTTATATTCATGTAAAAATGCTTTTGGATCATCTGGTAAAACTTCATTTATATTATTATTACCATTGTTTAATGATTGATTAGCAACTTTTGAAGCTATCTTAGCTCTTAAATTTGTTCTCTTTTTGACAGCCTAGTTCAATATCGAGTTAGTAAATATATCAAAATCATTGTATTAACGAGTAAAACCTACCATTCTGACTTTCTATAAACCTTAACTTAATATAAACCTTTTAAAAGTAAAAAAGAGATGAGATGAAAAATTATTTCCCTATATAATTATTACCCGTTTAAGAAAGTCACGTGATGTATTATTAAAATTTATGAAATTTGTACATAAAAACGAGTTTAAATTGATATTTTTTTACATTATTACTTGAATAACTAATTAAGGAACAATATAATTCAAAAATATAATCAAAATATCCTTTAAACCAACTTTTAATCAACTAAAATCATCATTTTTTACTCATTTTAATTTTTTTTAACTGAAAAATTTTCAAAATTTCCACCAGAAAAAAAAAATTGAATGAATTCCAGAATTTAACAAATTTATTTAAATTTTATATTTATTTTAAAGAATAAGAAAAAGATGTCAAAAGTTCAAGCCATATTAGCTACTTTAGCTACCGTCACTGTCGGTTACTGTATATACTTTGATTACAAACGTCGTAATGATCCTGAATTCAGAAAGAATTTAAGAAAGTCTATTAAGAAAGAAGCTAAATTACAAAAGAATAAAAGTGCTAAAATTCAAGAAATTCAATTAAGTACAGTTGAAACTTTATTAGAAAAATCATTAGCTGAAGATCCATTACCAACAAACAGTTCTGAAAAGGAAGCTTACTTCATGACCCAAGTTACTCAAGGTGAACAATTATCAATGATTCCAGGTCAAGAAATTATTGCTGCTTTAAGTTTCTACAGAGCTTTATCAGTATATCCAAATCCAACTGATATCTTAGGTATTTATGAACGTTCTATTCCAAGACAAGTATACGATTTCATCATAATGATGATTGCTGTTAGACCACCACAATCTATTTCAAACATTTTAAATGAATCTGTTGAAATTGAAGAATTAGCTGCTGATGAACAAGATTAAATTTATTTAAGTTATTAATTAATTTAGAAAGAGAAAGAAAGAGAGAATAATTGATTATGTTTTCAATTATTATTATTATATTATCTATTGAATAGGTTTTTGAAAAAGTCTGTATATAATGTTTATGTCTATTATTTTAATGCTGATTATAAATTTATGAAGTATTTGTATTTTTGTGTCAAATGACAATGTAATATTCTACAATGAATTTATTCATATATACGTTAGTTCGTCTCACTCATTTATTTTATATACATAATTTGTTTTTTCTCAAGATATACAGTTTCAATATTAGAAAACTTATTTTGGAACATATTTGATGATACCTCTAACTAAGATGAAACCATAAGCAGTTAAAGTAGCAAAGTTAGTCATGTTGAATAATAAAGATAAGCCATGTAATTTACCAAATTTCTTAGTTAAAGCTGGAATTTCTTCACTTTCTGGATTAGTTTCTTCTAATAATAATCTTTGATTTTTAACCTTGTTACAAACTGGTAATAACCATAATAAATTAGTTAAACCTGAGATGACGGCAGCACCTAAGATGATATAACCGTTTCTTGAGATTGGGTATGGAGCAGTTAAACCAATTAAGATTGGAACGAAAGCTTGAATTGCAAAGAAATGTGGAAAGATCTTTTGTTGTAAAGCACCAAATTGTTTACGTTCTAAAGTCTTGAAAGCAATTGGAGAAGCAACGTAGGAGTAGTAACCAGTACCACCGAATAGGGCAGCCCAAGTGAATAGATGAACAGTAGCTTTAGTAGCAGACATTGTATTGAATAGTTGTTTTTTAAAGAAATAAATAAAAGAAAGAAAGAAATTAATCCCTTTTTATTTTTAATTTTTCAAAAAATTTGTCATGTTACTTTTATCTTTTCTTTCTTATTTTTTTTACCTTGAAGGTGGTTTAAACGATTTAAACGATATAAACGAGTTGTTGAAGATGTTAATTGATTCCTTTTTGAAGAGAAACAGTGGTGAATGTATTGCTAAACGAGTTGTATCGTTGATATCTGGTAATCAATCTGGTGGTAAGTTTGTAATTTTGGTGGAATTTTAATTTTAGTGTAGACATTAATACTAACCAAAATTTTTTTTGATTTAATGATATAGATCTTGATTCAATTGTCAGTTCAATCTCATATTCATACTTCCAATATCATATCAATAATGTTGTATCATTACCTTTACTGAATTTCAAAAGATCAGAATTAAATTCAAGAAAGGATGTTTTATATTTATTCAAAAAATTATCAATTGATTCAACAAATCTAATATTTATTGATGATTTAAAGAAATTTGAAGTTAAAGATGTTGTATTAGTTGATCATAATTCAATTACAGGTATCTTGAAAGATGAAGGAGTCAAAGTTGTTGGTATAATTGATCATCATGTAGATGAAGAAGAAAATTTAGATGTTGAACCAAGAATAATTCAAACATCTGGTAGTTGTTCATCATTAGTTTTCAAATATTGGTATAATGAATTATTATCTAAAAAGAAAGAAGAAAGTAAAATTATTAATGATGAAATAATTGAATTTTTATTAGCTCCATTAATTATTGATACATCAAATTTAACATCAAAAGTTACAGATATTGATACAGAAGTTTTTAAAATTTATCAAAAATTTATAGAGAATAGTACTTCAAGTTTTAATATTGATTTATTTTATAAAGATATAAAGAGTGCAAAAAATGATATTTCAGGTTTATCATTAATTGAAATTTTTCAAAAAGATTATAAAGATTTTGAATTTGAGATTGGTACAGATTCAATTCCAATTCAAGTAGGTATATCATCAATTGTTAAACCATTTGATTGGTTATCACAAAACACTGGTGAATCATTAATTAATGAATCTTTAGAATATATTAAGATTTCAAATATAGACATATTGGTATTAATGACTTCATTTGTTGACGAATCAGGTAATTTTAAGAGGGAAATTGGGTTTATTGGTAAGAGTAGAAGAGAGGAATTATTAGTACAACTGTTAATTAAGGAGATTAAGGCTGAATTAGAGTTAAAGAGCATTTCCAACACAATCAATCCGGAGAGCAGTCCTAACAATAGCAACAATGATGTACAGATATTGAAACTATACAGCCAATTGAAGACCAGTGCTAGCAGAAAACAGATTGCACCAATCATCAAGGACGCACTCATCAAGCTGTAAATATACATACACACTTCACCAACACCACCTGTAGCACCAGCACCATCATCCCATGCACACAAATCAATCAATCAATCAAAAGCATCGTGGACCCTCAATTTTAATTAAGGAAAAACTCCGATTAAAACCATTAGAAATTTGGCTGCTTTTTTAATAAACCAAAAAACTTGTAGAAATTATTTCCTTTCTTCTTCTTATTTAAATTATTTAACTACATTATTCTACTACAATTGACACAATGAGAGGTTTAGTTTACCATGCTCCAAACGACGTTCGTTTCCAATCAGACGTTAACGAACCAAAAATTTCACACCCTGAAGAGGTTATCGTTGATGTTCACTATTGTGGTATCTGTGGTACTGATTTAAAAGTAGCTACTCAACCAGTTGCTCAATTCTTCTCTCAAGATGGATCCCCAAACAAATTGACTGGTAAATCTGGTCCAATGTGTATGGGTCATGAAATTGCAGGGGTGGTTATTGCTAAAGGTGATGGTGTTTATGATATAGAACTTGGGGATCATGTCGTTATTGAACCAACCGTTTATTGTGCTGATGCTCCAAGATATGAATCTACTGGTTGTACTTTAAAAACTGGGTTCAAATGTAATTGTTGTAGAAAGAATTTAACAAACATTTGTGATTATTCATCTATTTGTGGGTTAGGTGCTGATCATGGTGGTTTAGCTGAAAAATTTGTTACTAGTGCAAGACATTGTATTAAAGTCCCTGATTCAGTTCCAATTGAAGTCGCTGCTTTAGTTCAACCAATTGCTGTTTCATGGCATGCAGTTAGAATCTCTAAATTTAGAGCTCATTCTTCAGCTTTAGTCTTAGGTGGTGGTGCTGTTGGTTTAGCTGCAATCTTATCTTGTTTTGGGTTTAGAGCCTCATCCGTTGTTTGTTCTGAACCTGCTAAAATTAGAAGAGAACAAGCTGAAATGTTAGGTGCTAAAGGTTTTGATACTTTTTCAGTTCCTGAAGATAAATTAGTTGAAGAATTAGTTAAATTAAGTCCAAATGGTCAAGGTTTTGATTATTGTTTTGATTGTTCTGGGTTTCAATCAACTTTTGATACTGCTATTAGAGCTGCTGCTACAAATGGTACCGTTGTTAATGTCGCTATTTGGGGTGGTAATCCAATTAAATTCTATCCAATGGATATTACAAAACCTGAAAAGAAATATATGGGTTCAATGTGTTATACAAGACAAGATTTTGAAGGTGTTTTAGGTGCAATTGAAAGAAATGATATTCATATTGATGCTTGTAAAAAATTAATTACATCTGTTGTTGATCTTGAACATGGTATTGAAGGTGGTTTCCAACATTTAAGTAAAAACAAAGAATCTGAAGTTAAAATCTTAATTACTCCAAATAATCATGGTGAAATTGAACATGCAAAGAGTTTTACAAAGACTCATGATCAATATTTAGTATGATCTCTATTAATACTCCCTTTTTTGTTTAGATAATATTGGTAAATTGAGTTTACCTTTCCTCTTTAATTAATTGTGTTAGTTTGACGTGTGTTTATAAAGTATAAACTTAGAATTTGATATAATATTCAATTTTGTCTTTTATTTATTAGTAGAAAACTTACAATAAAAAATTTTATAATTACCAGAATTACTTTATAAATTAGAATTAAACATTGATCATAAAAGACATTAAAAAATTATTTTTACACCCAAAAACAAAGACACATAACAAAACAAAGAGATTTTAATAAATATATTTTTCAAATGCTCTTCTTAATTGTTTTTCAACAGATTTCTTTTGACAATCAATAAAACTATCAATTGTTACTTTAATAGCTCTATTAACATCACTTGAATTAGCATATTCACTTAATCTCATTTTAGCAAATGCTTCACTAATTCTAATCATTGATTCTAAATGTCTAATAGTAATTGGGAAAGCACCAGATATTTTAGATTCTCTTCTTAAATCTGCATAAACTCTAGTAATTTTATCATTATCAATTTGAATTAAACGTGGTGAAATTTTTGTCTTTGCATAATTAATATATTTAACTAATGTTTCTTGTGGAATTGGTGAAATTTCTGATTCTTTATCACGTTTTAATTGTTCTAATCTTTGTTTCTTTGTTGAACCAGGTGTTCTTGTAACTGGTTGATCTTCATCACCTTCCATAGCTTCATCTTCTTCACCTTCTTCACCATCTTCTTCCTTTTGTAAATTTCTTGTAGATCTCATATGTGAATCAATAACGAATTCTGCTAATCTTAAATCACGAGCTCTATCAGGAATATCACGAACAACACAAATAATATCAAATCTTGACAAAATAGGTTCTGTTAAATCAACATTTCTACTTAATGGCATAGTTGAATTATATCTACCACCAATTGGATTTGCTGCTGCAATAATTGAACATCTTGCTTGTAAAGTTGTAATAATACCAGCTTTTGAAATAGAAATTGTTTGTTGTTCCATAGCTTCATGAATAGATGTTCTATCTTGATCATTCATCTTATCAAATTCATCAATTAAACAAACACCTTTATCAGCTAAAACTAAAGCACCACCTTCTAATGTCCATTCATGTGTAACTGGATCTTTAATAACACTTGCTGTTAAACCAACAGCTGAAGCACCTTGACCTGTTGAAAAAACAGCTCTATGAGCAGTATGTTCAGCATATTTTAAAATTTGTGATTTAGCAGTACCTGGATCACCTAAAAATAATACATTAATATCACCTCTAATTGAATGTTTACCATTAATATTTTTAGCAACACCACCAAATAATGAACAAGCAATAGCAGTTTTTAAAGGTTTATGACCATAAATTGATGGTGCCATTGAAGCAATAATTTTATCAATAATTTTTGGATCTCTTGATAATCTTCTAAAATCTAATTCTTCTTCATCTGTCCAACTAAAAGAATCTAAAGCTGAATCAAATTCATTTGATGTATTAACTGATGTATCTCTTCTCTTAATTGAATTAGCTTCAATTAAAGTTTTAAAAACTGGGAAACCATTTTTAACATTTAAAGTTGGATCTGGAACATTTTTATAAATACCTGTAATTTCAACTTCTTCACCAGGTTTTGCAACATCAACTAAATCATATAATAATAAACATTCTCTATGTCTTGGTAATCTACCAGCTGGAACTGAACCTGGTGATTCTTGTAAAACAACTCTTTGAAAATTTCTATAAATTGTTTGTTCAGAATTAACAACTAATGGACCTTTTGTTCTACAATTTGCACAATAAGTCATTTTAACTTCATGACCAGGTTCTTGTGGATATGGACCTAAAGTTGTATTACATTTCAAACAATCAAATTTAACCATACTTAATTGAGGGAAAACACCAGTTCTTCTTGTAACAACACCTGTAACTCTAACTAATGAATCAATATCATTTTCTCTTAAATCTCTTAATTGTGAAATTTTTGGGAAATCTGAAATTCTAACATGAATTTGATCATGAATAGTTCTATAATCTGGATAATGTAATTCTGTAGCTTGCATTGCAACATCATCAAAAATTTGTAACATTTCTTCAGGTTGAACCATTAAAAAAATTGCTAAAATTGATTTAGATTCACTTAAATGTTGGAAATTAACTTCTAAACTTTCACTATTAAGTTCACCTAATGTTCTAATTCTTGAACCATAAACAGATCTACCTTGATCATCTGTAAATTCTAATAAGAATGATTTTAATTCTGTAACAATAGATCTAACAACATTTGGTTGTGATAACCATTCTTTAATACTTGAAGTTTTAACATCTGCTAATGCATCTAAAGATAATTCTTCTTGTAATTGTCTATCTAATTGTTCATCCATATCCATACCTTCTTCATCATCATCCATATCAAAATCATTTTGAGTATTTCTTTTTCTTCTTGAAGGTAATCTACCAGTTGGATCATCATCTTTATCTAGATAAGCATCTTCTAAACCTAATTCATCTCTTCTATTCAAAGATTTTGTAGTTCTATTATAGAAACCTATATCTTCATTATCAATTTCTGCATCATCAATATCATTTTCATCATAATGATCTTGTGTATCATTTTCTCTATAATCTCTTTCAAAATTATCCATTAAATTTTCACCTTCTTCACCATCATCATCATTATTAATGTCATCCATATCATCTAGGACATCATCATTTAAAGGGTCGATGTTACCATCATCGGCATCATCACCAAAGAATGGCATACCTGGAGATGAAGGTGGCAAACCAGCTGGTGAAGAATGATTTGTTGATCCAGCATCATCTGAGATTGGTGTATCATCATTGTTGTCATCACGTATTCTCTTTCTTGAATCAGACATTGTGAGTTGTGTTGTAATATGCTAGTTGTATTTGAAATGTATTAAAGAAGAAGAATTAGAGATTTCTTTATTTCTATTATTTCAATTTTTTATTTACTTTCTTTGAAAAAATTCGTATGCGTTTAATTAACTTCCTAAAACGGCAATTTTTTTTTATTTGGCGTGCCCTCGGATTTTAGAATTTTTGGTCGGATCTCGTTTATACTATATACTTTATTCTACTATTAATACTATTAAATCTAATGTATGAATCTATGTTTGAATTATATAAGGTAGATTACACAAAGACACAAGTTGTAAGATTAATTCTGTCAAAAAATTAAATTCTAAAGACGACCTTTTCAGCTCTAATTGTACCTGACGCTAATAGAGCACATTCTTCATTAACAGATTCTAAACCTGGTTTCAATACTCTTAACTTTGGATGTTTGACTTCTTTAATATGTTTTGGTAATTCATTAAACCAGAAATCTGTATACTGTTTGAAGAAAACAGGATCAAATTTAAAGAATTGACCTTTACCATAAGTTAAATCAATACCCTCTGCTAAACAAGCTAAAACTGTTGAAAAATTAACTTTACCCTTTCTGTCATCCAAAGTTAAATCTGTAGGTTGTAAGAACAAAACATTATTAATAGAGACTTCTGGTGATTCATAAGTTGCATCATAAACTTTTTGGAAAGTAGATTTAATACCAATTGTATCAAAGGCATATTTAATGTTACCTTTAGTAATTGATTTGATCTTAGAAATAGCATCTGAATCATTATAATCAATACAAACATCAGCACCAATTGATTTTAAAAATTCATGATTACTTGGTGAAGCAGTAACTATAACATTTAAATTAAAATATAACTTAGCAACTTGAATTGCATAAATACCAGTAGCAGTTGCACCACCCCAGATTAAGACGTAATCAGTACTTGTATTCTTTTGCATATTCATATCACCACTAAATGCACAAGCAACAGTACATATACTTAAGGTAGTACCAGCTGCACCTTCCCAAGTATCAATTGTAGAAGAAGGATATTCACCAATTGGTAAAGCATCTTTTTGGAAATCCCAATCATAATTAATACTTGAAGATGGATCACAAATAACGTATTCTGCAAATGCACCTCTTTCTTTTGAAAAAGCACCTCTTAATAAAGTTGATACTTTATCACCAACCTTAAAACCTTTAACCTCTGAACCAACTTCGACAACTATACCAGCAGCATCACAACCACTAATATCATCCTTGTGAGATCTTCCAGTAGTTAAATGTTTATAATCTGTTGGGTTACCAGCAAATGCAATTGATTTGATTAAGAATTGTGTTGGTTTAATCTTAGGATATGGGATATCAATGATTCTTGTAGTTATTAAAGGATCTGGGGAAAGAGTAGCAACAGCAGCTTTAATAGTTTTTGGTGACATAATTAGTTTTGATTTGTTGAGATTGGATTGTAGTTCTGGGATAAGTTTAAAATGAGAATTGAGAATCAAGAGAGAGATCTCATGGTTTATATACACAAAATCTGAATACAACGATTACTAATTGAATATTTGGATTATCTTAAAGATTAAAGTTGTGAATTAATAATCATAATGCCCTCGGATTTGATAAGAATTGGTCGGATATTAAGATTTTACTAGTACTTATTATCTTTTATCTATTAATCTAATAGTACTGAATCTAATGTTCAAATCCTTATTTGGATTATATTTTATTAAGTATACTACACAAAGACACAGATTGTAAAATTAATTTTGTCAAAAAATTAATACCTAAAGACAACTTTTTCAGCTCTAATTGTACCTGATTCTAATAGAGCACATTCTTCATTAACAGATTCTAAACCTGGTTTCAAGACTCTTAATTTTGGATGTTTGACTTCTTTAATATGTTTTGGTAATTCATTAAACCAGAAATCTGTATATTGTTTAAAGAAAACAGGTTCACATTTGAAAAAACTATTTTTACTATAGACTAAATCAACACCTTCTGCTAAACATGTTAAAACTGTTGAATAGTGAACTTTACCCTTTCTGTCATCTAATGTTAACTCTGTAGGTTGTAAGAAAAGAATATTGTTGATAGAAACTTCTGGTGAATCATAAGTAGCATCATAAACTGCTTGGAAAGTTGTTTTATAACCAATTGTATCAAAAGCATATTTAATATTACCTTTAGCAATTGATTTAATTTTAGAAACAACATTTGGATCATTATAATCAAGACAAATGTCAGTACCGATTGATTTTAAATATTCATGGTTATTTGGTGAAGCAGTAACTATAACGTTCAAATTGAAATATAATTTTGCAACTTGAATAGCATAAATACCAGTAGAAGTGGCACCACCCCAGATCAAGATATAATCTGTTCCAGTATTCTTTTGCATATTCATATCACCACTAAAAGCACAGGCAACTGTGCAAATACTTAGAGTAGTACCAGCAGCAGCTTCCCAAGTATCAATTGTTGAAGAAGGATATTCACCAATTGGTAAAGCATCTTTTTGGAAATCCCATTCATATTTAATACTTGAAGATGGATCACAAATAACGTATTCTGCAAATGCACCTCTCTCCTTTGAATAGGCACCTCTTAAGAAAGTTGATATTTTATCACCAATTTTAAAGCCTTTAACCTCTGAACCAACTTCAACAATAATACCGGCAGCATCACAACCACTAATATCATCTTCTCCACATTTTGAAGCGATTAGATGTTTATAATCTGTTGGATTACCAGCAAATGCGATTGATTTGATTAAGAATTGATTTGGTTTAAACTTAGGATATGGAATTTCAATTATTCTTGTAGTGGTTAAAGGATCTGGAGAAAGAGTTGCAACAGCAGCTTTAATAGTACTTGGAGACATAATTGAGTCTTGATTTAGTGGAATTGGATTGTAGTGAACAGTTTAACTGCGTTAAAGAGCCAAGAGAGAGATTTCATTCTTTATATAAACTCAAGGCAAAGGATTACTAATTGAATTAATTAATATGAAGATTAAAATTAAATCATCCTCAGAATTTCTTTGTGGGATTAAAAAAATTATCGACAAGTACAACAACAAAACAAACCAAAACTTTTGAAGAAATCAAATGTCAATAGCTTTGAATGAAGATAAGGGGTATGATTTCAAGTTATTAGCATCTAAATATGATTATCTGAAGCCATTGTAAGTATTTATATCACCTTTTCACCCTTTGTTCTGAGGTTTCTTTTTTACTAACAGAGTTCAATGTTTACATTTAGTTATGACGATTCAACAAACAAGTTTACATTCTCCAATGAAGGTATAAATCAATTAACAAAAGCTATATTATCATATTATTATCAATTAGAGATTGATATTGATCCTACTTTGAAACATCTTTGTCCAACTATTCCTAGTCGTGTTGAATATTTAAAGATTGTTAAACAAGTCTTTGAAGAATGTGGAATTATTGGTGAGAAATCAAACAAAAAGATGAAAGGTTTAGATATAGGTACAGGATTTTATGCAATTTATTGTATATTAGCTAATAAGATCTATGATTGGGAAATGATTGGTGTTGATATTGATGAAGAATCAATCAAAAATTCTGAAAAGATTATTGAAATTAATAAATTACAAGAGAATATTAGAATTGAATTATTAACAAATGAAGATATTTTAATACCTGAATCAATTAAAGAAAATCCAATTGATTTTACTGTTTGTAATCCACCATTTTATTGTTCAATTGATGAAATTACTGATAATATTTTAACAAAAGAAAAATTATCAACTCATGATTATGTTTATGGTACAAATAATGAATTAATTTATTTAAATAATGGAGAATTTGGATTTATTTCCAAAATAATTGAAAAAAGTTTTGAATTTAAAGATAATGTTATTTGGTTTAGTTCATTAGTTGGTAAATATTCAACAATTTTAGATTTAATTAAATTATTAAAAGAGAAAGATTTAATTATGAATTTCTTTATTAAAGATTATAAATTAGGTAATACAAAGAGATGGATTATTTTTTGGACTTTTAAATTATTTAAACCAATTATTGATAATAGTATTAATTCATATAAAGGTATTAAATCAACAATTATAAAAATCAAAAATTTAAAATTAGATGATATTGAAAATGAAACTTTGAATAAATTAATTAAAAAACTTGAATCATTACCATTAGAATTTCAAATCCAATCTTTTTCTAATAAAGATAATAAGGAGACTAAACAAATAACAGTTATAACAAAGGGTGATGTTTGGTCAAGATCATATAGAAGAAATCCAGGAAATTTAAAACCAAATCAAAGATATATTTTCATACTAAGAACAAATTTAATTCATTTTCAATATGGATCTGAATTCAAGATATTTCAAAGCTTTTGTACATTTATTGAAAAGAGTTTAGTATAAATATGAAAAGTTTGAATTTGATGTTGTTGATTTTGAGGTCTATTTAATTTTTCATTTCCTCTTACTCCGAAATTTTCTGATATAAAGATTTATTAATTGAAAATATAACAATTAGAAAAAGCTGAATTGAAATTTTGAATTGTTTTGTTAATTTTAGAAAGAGGAACAATAGGAGCCTTTAGGAGGATCAATATGGATTAAATTCTTGGAAAACGGATTATTATTATGAAGTTAATCCGAAACTCAATGTTGAAATTGATGAAGTATCTATGTTTTGAGATTATGTCTGATTCATCTATCAATATCTACAGGGGAGTTAAACTAATATTTTAAAGCCTCTTCTAATCAATAGTTTTACTATCATTATTATGGTTTATTATTTATTTTTAAAAAAATGGCTCCTATAATTGTCATCTTGTGATGGTGCATATTTTATTTTTGGTTATTATTTAAAATAAAAGTATAAATACTCTAAGGACTTTCTTCCTTTTCTTTTCCTTCTTTATATTCAATCAAAAACAATTTTGCATAATGCCTATTACAAAAGTTACACCAGAAGATTTAATTATTCCAAAGACACAAAAAGGTGTTATTTTTTATAAAAATGGAGGACCATTAGAATATAAAGAAATTCCTGTTCCAATTCCAAAAGATAATGAAATTTTAATCCATGTTAAATATTCAGGTGTTTGTCATACAGATTTACATGCTTGGAGAGGTGATTGGCCATTAGATGTTAAATTACCTCTTGTTGGAGGTCATGAAGGTGCAGGTATTGTTGTTGCTAAAGGTTCTGATGTTAAAAATTTTGAAATTGGAGATTTTGCAGGTATTAAATGGTTAAATGGTTCATGTATGTCATGTGAATATTGTGAAAAATCATTTGAATCAAATTGTCCAGATGCTGATTTATCAGGTTATACCCATGATGGTTCATTCCAACAATTTGCTACAGCTGATGCTGTTCAAGCTGCTAAAATTCCTAAAAATGTTGATTTAGCAGAAATTGCACCAATTTTATGTGCTGGTGTTACAGTTTATAAAGCTTTAAAGACTGCAGATTTACAAGCAGGTCAATGGGTAGCTATATCAGGAGCAGGTGGTGGATTAGGTTCATTAGCTGTTCAATATGCTAAAGCAATGGGATTAAGAGTTTTAGGTATTGATGGTGGTGAAGCTAAAGGAGAATTTTGTAAATCATTAGGAGTTGAAACATTTATTGATTTTACAAAAGAGAAAGATATTGTTACTGCTATCCAAAAGGCAACAAATGGTGGTCCACATGGAGCAATTAATGTTTCTGTAAGTGAAGGAGCTATTGAACAAAGTACAGAATATGTTAGAACTTGTGGTACAGTTGTATTAGTTGGTTTACCAGCAGGAGCTGTTTGTAAAGCACAAGTATTTAATGCAGTTGTTAAATCTATTTCAATTAAAGGTTCATATGTTGGTAACAGAGCTGATACTAGAGAAGCAATTGATTTTTTTACAAGAGGATTAGTTAAAACACCAATTAAAATTATTGGATTATCAGAATTACCAAAAGTTTATGAATTGATGGCTAATAATAAGATTTTAGGTAGATATGTTGTTGATACTTCATATTAAATTGAAAGTAGATTATGAAATATATATGAATTGAATGATAAATGTGTCAAAAAAAATTGTAGTTGAATTGTAGATCAGTTTTGGTGATGATAAAATAACAACACTACAAGTACAACTAGTAAAACAGTAAAACTAGTAAAACTATACAACGCACTCCATACTTTTTAAAATTAATACGTAAGAGATGAAAAATTTTTTCACTTTTGATGTTTTTGAAGGAATCCTAATACAAAATATCTGGGGTTTTAAATTAGAACAATGGAATTTTTTGAAACTCCTAACATAAAAACAAAAATTATAATCTGAAGACACCTTAAAATTTTAAAACTACAAAAGAACCAATCAAATCAATGAAATAAATTAAAGAAAAAGAGGTGAAATCAAATTAAATTGAAAGTTCTCCAGATTGAAAAATTTTTCATTGACGGAGACCAGTTTTTCGGAGTTTTTTTTAGAGAACAATACATTTAATTTAAGTTTGGTGGTGAATGGTGAATAGTTTATTAGTTAGTGAAGAGAGAAGAGGTGAAGTATTAGAGTATTAGTAGTTAGTAGTTAGTAGTTAGTAGTAAAGAAGAGAAGAAGAGAAGATTTAAATGTGTAGTTAAGTATTCTCTGATTGGTTTTGTAGTTCTGAAGGAGTATTTTTAAGGTTTTTTTTGTTGAGATCCCTCTTTGTCCCACTATTCATTTATAAGGGGTTTTGTTATTTTTTCGAGGTTTAAATTTTAAATTTAGAGAGATTTGAGTTGAAGATTAAGTTAAAGTTTATAGTTTAAGTACAATTGGTGTGTAGTTTACTATTATTTATAGATATATAGATATTATAGTGTTGATCTGTTGTTGAAAGGGTTGAAGAGGTTGACACAAATAAAGAACCAATCAAATGACGTTATTCTGACACGAGTACTATTAGTTTGAATTGATCCTCTAGATAAAACCTGATATGAAACGTTTCAACTTTCAGTTATGGGAAATCGAGGATACAATTCAGACAATTGACAATTGACATCAAACATCAAACCATACTGAACAGACGAACAGACCATATCAAGTCCCCAGTAGTTGAACATTAATGTTGAAGTTTGAAGAAACAGCGCGGTGAAAAAGGTTTTCCTTCGAATCCTTCCAGTGCAACTTGTATGAGATGAAGTGGTTAAAATGTTTAATTGTTAAGGGAAATTGGGTTTAAGAATTTTTATGTAGATGACCTTTGTAACTGAGTGCCTTTAGAGCTTTTTCTTCCATTGACGTGTTGATTTGTAGATTGAATTTAGAGGACAGCCTTTGAGAGAATTCGGAGTTGTTTCCTTATTGTTTGAGTACAATAGCTAACATCAACTAGTAGAAGTAACAACTACTACAACCAACATCACCAACTACAACATCACCAACTACAACATCACCAGCAGACACCTCAACAACATCGACTCCACCAACGTTCCACAAATTAAAAAACTGAACACAAATCAATCAAATTTCACCCCGCAAACGCTCTTCGGACTGCTGAAAACCAACTCAGTTTTTTCAAGATTTCAATCGCTATTTTCTCTATCAGTTTTGGTGGTATCAGTGTGTAAAAAATGGTCAATTGTATACTAACATCAATTCTCTACACACCAGTCTTTACTACATCACCATACCTCTACTACAACAACTACAATCCCAATTTAAACAACAACGTCTATTTCTACTTTCTTTGGTAAAAATTCGACTTCGGAGTTGATTCCTTTAAAATAAAATAAAGTAAAATAAAAATGGTTTAAACGGACTTCGATTTCATATATTAAAAAAATTATATAAATAATCAACTTTCCCCCCTTCTTTCTCCTCTATTCTATTCACTTTTCTCTATTAACAAATTCAAATTATAAAAATGTTAAGAACTCAAACTCAATTCTCTTCTCCAGCTATCAGATCTTTAGTTAGATCTTTATCAACTGCTGCTCCAGTTATTCCTCAATCACAAAAGGGTGTTATCTTCTACGAACACAGTGGTAAATTAGAATACAAGGATTTACCAGTCCCAACTCCAAAACCAAATGAAATTTTAATTAACGTTAAATACTCAGGTGTTTGTCACACTGATTTACACGCATGGCACGGGGATTGGCCATTACCTGTCAAGTTACCATTAGTTGGTGGTCACGAAGGTGCTGGTATCGTTGTTGCTAAAGGTTCTGAAGTTAAGAATTTCGAAATTGGTGATTTAGCTGGTATTAAATGGTTAAATGGTTCATGTATGTCTTGTGAATTATGTGAAAACTCTTATGAATCTAACTGTTTACAAGCTGATTTATCAGGTTATACCCATGATGGTTCTTTCCAACAATATGCTACTGCTGATGCTGTTCAAGCTGCTAAGATTCCAAAAGTTTTAGCTGATCAATTAGATGAAGTTGCTCCAATCTTATGTGCTGGTGTTACTGTTTACAAGGCCTTAAAATCTGCTGACTTAAGAGCTGGTCAATGGGTTGCTATTTCAGGTGCCGCTGGTGGTTTAGGTTCATTAGCTGTTCAATATGCTAAAGCCATGGGTTTAAGAGTCTTAGGTATTGATGGTGGTGAAGCTAAAGGTGAATTATTCAAATCTTTAGGTGGTGAAGTTTTCATTGATTTCACTAAAGAAAAAGATATCGTTGAAGCTATCCAAAAAGCTACTAACGGTGGTCCACATGGTGTTATTAACGTCTCAGTTGCTGAAGCTGCCATTTCACAATCAACTCAATACGTTAGACCAACTGGTAAGGTTGTCTTAGTTGGTTTACCAGCTGGTGCCGTCTGTAAATCAGAAGTTTTCTCACATGTTGTTAAATCTATTAAGATTATTGGTTCATATGTTGGTAACAGAGCTGATACTAGAGAAGCATTAGATTTCTTCTCAAGAGGTTTAGTTAGATCTCCAATCAAGGTTGTTGGTTTATCTGAATTAGCTAACGTCTTTGACTTAATGTCTAAGGGTAAGATCTTAGGTAGATACGTTGTTGATACCTCTAAATAGGTTAATTAAAAATCTATCTTTTTGATTTAATGATTTTTAAAAACTTCTTTTTTTAATTATATTTTGATAATATTTTAGAATTAAGAAGCTAACCTTTATTTGATAATGATTAAATGATTTAAATTATGATTTTTTAAATACTATATAAGAAATAAAATGAATATTCATTCCTAAAACTTTTCAGTAGAATTGTAATTGTTGTAATTCATCATCAACTTCATCAATCATATAAAATTTAAAGTAAAAGTAAATAAAAACGAGACTAGTCCAATTAAGAAAAGACTAGACCCACAATTTTAAAGAGACTCGGGACTTGAGACCTTTCCCACTTTAAAATTTATTTTTTTAAATTGAAAAATTTCATTTTCTCGAGAATTAATTAATTTTTGATTTAATTTTATTGTCTTTTGATTCTAATTTATTGATTAATATTAAATATTAAATATATAGTTAACAGTTCTTTATTCTCTCACTTCTTTTTTAAAAATTTGTGGTTGAGTTGATAAAATAAAAATAAAATGTAATTCTCTTGGGGTTAAATTATTACTTTTTTCTTTGCTTTTACTTATAATGATTATATAGCCTATTTTTTTTCTTTGCTATTACACTGTTACAGTTTCCTATAATAATAATTTCATATATAATCATCATCATCAAAATATATCATTAGATTAAAGAAAAATAATTAAATAGAAATTTTTTTAAAAAATTGAATTAAAATTAATGTAGAATAAATAAAATAATTAATATAAGAATATTTAAAGTAGTTCCTTCATTATCCATTTTTAAATTTAAATTTCACACTCTTAATTTCACCACAATAAAGATTTTAAATTTTGAAATAATTCGCAAAATTAATTTTAATTTTTGATTATTATTATTCTCACAAGTCTTTTGAAATAGTTTGTTGATTTGAATAGCTAGTATACTAAGTTTATTTTAAATTTCAATAATCAATATCTTGTGATTTATATTCATGCTTTGATTTTGAACCAGGATGATAAACTTGAGTATTATTACTATGATTTGAATTTGATCTAGTTCTAACATGGTTTGAATGTGCATGTGAAGAATGTGTATGTGAAGAATGTGAATGTGTATGTGAAGAATGTGAATGTGTATGTGAAGAATGTGAATGTGCATGTGAAGAATGAGAATGAGAATATGAATTTGATCTTGACCTATAAGATTTTGGACTAGTTGGTATACTTGATGTCTTTGGTGATGAAATTGTTGAATTTGATTTTGATTTTGAATATGAATATGAAGAATTTAAATTTAAATTTAATGAATTTGAATTTGAATTTGATCTTGAATGTGATTTTGAATGTGATGAATAAACTGGATGAGAATTTGATCTCTCTGAAGCAGGTCCCATTGGTCTTTCCTTTAGATTCTTTTCTTTAATTTCTTGTTTATTCTCTTTTGTATCATCATCAGTTGTTGTATTATCATCAGTTGGAATTTTTCTCCTTTTAGTTATTTGACCATCATCATTATCATTATTTTCATTACTTTGAGATGATACTTCTTTAGTCTCAACTTCATCTTCAAATTTATGAGTTTTGATATCATTATTGATTTGTTTATCATCATCAGATTTAATTTCATTACTTTTTTCATTATTATTATCATCATTATTGTTGTTGTTATTATTATCATTAGTTTCTATTTGAATATTATCAGTTTGAGTAGTAGTTTCATTAATGTTACTTTTGTTTTTATTATCATTATCATCATTAGTTGTATCATTATTATTATTGTTGTCATTAGAATTATTATCATTATTATCATTGATTTCATTTTCAACAACAGTATCTGGTTTTGCATCATCTTTAACAACGTTTTCATTTTCATTATTATCATTAGTTGATGTCTTATTTGATTCACCTGTTGGTTCATTATTATTACTTGAACTACCTTCACCACCATCTATATTTTCATTATCTTCATCATGACTTGGATTTTGACTTTGATCTTGATTATTATTTTGATTTTGATTTTGATTTTGATTATCATCTTGTTGACCATCAGGTTGATGATTTTGTAATTTATGATGAGGTATATGAATATAAGTTATAACAACCCAATTATTTAAATAATCAATTTGAATTTTAATTCTTGAATGATTTTCTAATTTACTAACTCTATATTTAATACCTCTTGAATATTCTCTTGAACAAGTTTTAACATCTTTTGAACAATATAATCTAAATCTTAATTTATTTTTACCTTCAAATGCACTTGATCTTGTTACCCATTTAATTTTTGAATAATGAATTATTGGATCAATTAAATTATTTCTTATATGATTTTTTAAAATTCTAAAATTAACATATTTTAAATCTTTTTTACCATCAATATTATTTGTTTGATTATTTGAAGAACTTTCACCACCATTTTGATTATTAAGTTCATTAACCATAACATTTGAAAAATCTGAATTTGATAATCTACCTTCAAAACAAATTAATTCATGACAATCATCACCTTTTGATAATTCATTTAAAAATTCTTGAAAATTAAAAATTCTAAAATAATCAGTATTTGACATATAATTAATTCTTTTCATTAATTCTGACATACTTGAATTTGGTAATCTTCTTTTATTTGTTCTACCACCTCTAATTGAATTTATAAATTCTTCTGTTGTATTTTGATGAACTGAATCTGAATTTGAATTTGAAGGTAAAATTGGAGTTGGAGTTGGTGTTGAATTTGATGATGATGATTTTAAAATAACAGTATTTGAACTATTAAGATTAATAACTGTTGTATCATTTGGATTTAATTTAATTTCATTATTAATTAATTCTTGTTTCATTTCATTATTATTTGAATTTGAATTTAAAGAAGGAACAGAATTTGAAGTTGGTGATACATTTGGTGTTTTAGATGAAGATGAATTTGATGAATCATTTAATTTGATTGAAGGTATTAAATATTTTGGTAATGGTGCTATATCATTATTATTTATTGAAGTTGATTTAAAATTTGAATTTGAAATTTGATCATTTGTTAAATTAGAAGTTGATGATGATGCTGAATTTGATGGAATTGGATTTAATATATTACTATTATTACCCATTGACATTGTTGGTGAATTTGAATTTAAAATTGATGGTAATGTAGGTTTTTGAATTTGTTGTTGAACTTCTTGAATTTTTGAATTTGAATCAGAATATAATGAATTTATAGGTTTATTTGAAGATAAAGGTGATAAAGATGGTAATGAATTTGAAATATTTGCGGTTGATGAATTTCTTGATGTTATTGATGATATTGAAGGTAATGAAGTTGAAGAATGTCTTGAAGTTGAATTTGTTGAAGTTATTGATGAAATTGAAGGTAATGAAGAAATTGAAGTTCTTTGATCATTATTTTGATTTGAAATTGGATTAACAACTAATAAAGGTTCTGTATCATTAGGTTTTGGTAATATTTCAGGGAAATTTCTTTTAAATCTTTTTGAACTTGAATTTGTTTTATTTGTTGATGAATTTAAATGTTTTGATGAATTATCAGTATTTGAATTAATTAAACTTGAATTTGAAATAGTACTAGCATTACTATTATTTCTCTTACTGGTATTGTTATTATTACTATCATTGTTGTTGTTGACTGTGTTCAAAAAGAATTTTGTATTTGTTGATGATTGTTGTTGTTGTTGTTGTTGTTGTTGTTGAAGTATTGGAGAATGAGATGGAAATGAAGGTGAAGAAATATTTGAATTTGAATTTGAATTAGTATTAGCATTAGATTGAGTTGATAAGTTATTTGAATTAGGAATTAAATTATTAGAATTATTATTATTATTATTATTATTTGAAGAAATTAAATTTGAAATTGAATTAGTATTAGTTGGAGATTGAATTGAAGGATGAATATTTGAATTTAAATTTGAATTAAATGATGAATTTTTAGATAATAATGGAGTTAAACTATCAGATATTCTATTTGCATTAGGAGTTGATGATGTTGAATTAAAATTATTTGAAACAAAATTTGAATTTGAATTTGAATTTTGATTTTGATTTTGATTTTGAATTGGTAATTGATTTAAATTATTTGATAATGAATTATTACCAATATTTGAATTATTAATAACATTATTTGGTAAAGGACTATTTATAATTGGCGTTTTACCTTGATTTAAAGAATGTTGTAACATTGAAAAATTTGCACTTGCAGTAACAACATTTGGTGAATTTCCTGAATTATTAGAATTTGAATTTGAATTTGATGATAATGAAGAAGATATAGATAATCTTGAATCATTATTACTTGAAGGTAATACTAGATGTTGCTGTTGTTGTTGCGGTATATTCTGTTGCTGTAGATATTGTTGTTGTTGTGATTGTTGTTGAAAAATTTGCTTCTGTTGAGAATTAGGTAGAGGTGCTGATGAAGATGAAGTTGAATTTAAGATTGATGATAATGAAGGCAATCTAGTATTGTTTGTATTTGTATTGAATGAATTAGTATTACTATATTGATAACTCAAAGTTTGATTATAGTTATGGTTTAAGTTGTTGATGTTGTTATTGTTATTATTTTGATTATAAATATTGTTGATGTTATTATTCATAGCACCAGAATTTCCAACACTTGAATTTTGACTATTATTAGAAGAATTAGGATTATTATTATTATATCTATTATTATTTGAATGAACACAAGAATCACAAAGAGGTGTTATAAATTGAGAATAAAGATTTGGTAATTGTTTAAAATTATTAATTGAATTATTAAAAATTGAAAAATCAAATAAATGTTTTGTTAAATTACAATTTGAACATTTTTGAAAGTTTGTTGGTGAATTTGGATTATTGTTATTGATATTGGTAGGTAAATACTGTTGATTGTTGTTGTTGTTGGTACTACTGTTGTGGGAATTATTGTTGTGATGATCCATCTCTACAGTAGTTTTATTTTAAATGTTTAAACCAAAATTAAAAAAATTTAAAAGGTGTGAATGGACAATTGATTGTTATTAGAGATGAAGGATGAAAAAGAAGGAATGATTGAATGCTATTAAGAAGCAATATAATGAGATTGATAGTCTTGTTTACTTAATTTTGATGAAAATAAATTAATTTAATTAATACCTGTGATGATAACTATTGAAAAATATTGGACTAATATTTAATGAATGGATAAGATCTAAAGACAGAAATAAAGAGAGAAGGTGTAAAATATCTAGTATTAAATATTAATAAGGGTGTGAGGAAATGAAGTAGTATTAATATTAGATGAAATGTAAAAAAGTTTATTATGAAATATACCTATTTTTAAGTATGAAGCAAAAAATAGAGAAATTTAGTCTTATATGAAGATTTGATGAACATCTTTTAACAATTAGGAACAATCAATGCCATACATTTACTATTACTATCAATTATGCTCAAGTTATTACTGTATTTGTCTATAGGTCCAGAGGTCGGTGTAAAAGTAACGAATGAGAGACGAGGAAAGGAGAGGTATTTGGACTGGGAAACCATTTGGACTGGAGACAAAAGTGACAAAGTGTAATGGGACTAGTTAAATAGGGCAGAAAGGTACATAAAATTCTTTACTGCATGAATGATGATTTGAATATCTATAATTCACATTGTTCACCAATCACCATATATAAAAAATTTTTCAGGTTTGAAGATGAAACAAGTTGAAGAAAAACTACAAAAAAAATTCTTAGAGTTAGAGGTAGAGATCAGATTGAGGTCGAGTAATTGGTTAATTAGTTGGTAGATGTAAGGGTATGATGATTTAGATGAGCACGTATTTTAAAGTTTGAAGAACTGGGTGTCCAATTGTTTTTATGTCTAGTCCATTGGGCGTGGGTGTAAGTGGTTTTAAACTATAAGGGAATTGAAATATGTATATCGAATATTTGTATGGTATTGTAGTTGACTATAGTCCATTAGATCACTTTAATTATATAGCTTTTGACCTATTAACGTTGTAATTATTGAAGATTTGTTACGTTTGCACCCGATTAATGTTGAATATTCTTGTATAATTTACTGGAAAATACATCCTATTTGGAAGTTTGGAACTGTTGTAGCGCTGTAATTGATCATTTAAGAAAACAAGTGGCACCTTTTTAAACACTGGTTAATTAGTTAATAGATTTTAATAATGAATAATCATTAATAATGAAATTTCTCTATAGTTACAATTGAACAAATCCCACGTAACACTTTATTGAGTAACTTTCTAGCTTTATATATGGTAGCGTTCTTCTATACCTATAATCCTATAATCTATAGAGTGTACGTTATATAGAATTGAATACTAGTTCCTTAGACCAGTCTTAGTATTAAATATGCCTCCTTAAAGTGAAAAAGTCTGGAAAATTTTAATTAAAGCTCAGATTCATTCAACCCTTTCAAATTAATGAAAAATACTGTGGAAAAATGATGTCCAAATGTCCAATGATTAAAAGATAATAGCTCGTATTTTTACTTATAGTTTAATAGGTGTTATCTCTCTAACATATTTTTTAAGATTGTGAATAGTTTCATGATAAAACAATTGAAGTTTTTAAAGGTGTTATTGTTCTCATTCTCTTTCTTTGTGGGTATTTTGTTACACTTTGAAACTAGAAATATGTCCAATAGATCAACGCACACCTTTTGATAGACGTTGCACTACTTGACGAAGTCTGAGTGTCTCTGTTTTTAATGTGCAGCTTATTTCAACTTAATTAACTATAGTCTTACAGCTTTAATCTGTGGCTCTCATTCAACATCATTAATTTCTACTTGGTAAATTTTTTAAAACTGTAATAAAGGTGAAAAATTGTAATAAAGTATTCGATATATTGAGCTATTAAACCCTTTGGAGTTCTGAACGCTAATTTATATACTCTAAATCGTTTCAAATAAGGCATATATCTCCTTAATATCTCCATATTACTCCATCTTTTAATTGCAAATTATTCTACTTCTATTATATTAAAGTTGTAATAATGAGAAACTTATCCCGAGAAGATTCTTTATTTTAATAATTAATTTATTTCAGTTTATAACTTTATATCTACTACTACTAAAACTTTATGATATCCTTCTATAACCTTATAGAAAGATTAAAACTGAACCAAATGAACAACAATATGTACTTTCAAACTTTGTCTATGTAATTTAATTTTTATGACCGGTTTCTTTATTCTTTTCTATAACTCGAGTCCTTATAACACCGTTCTTATGATATCACGATTTACTTGTCTACTTTATATAAAAATATACGTGATAAACAATCCAAGATATAAAGCACAATTACTAGTATATCGAACACCACAACAATACACTAAACTCCTTAACTTTAGATCTAAAAATATAGGAGAAAAGGGGAATTAAATTATAGAAAAAGTGAAAAATTCTGTAACTGAAAAAACCTCTTTTTGAAAACACCCTACTATAAATGCTTTGCTGTCCTGATCTTTATGTAATAGTTGAAGGCTGAAGCATTTGAATTTTGAAGACTAGGAATTAGGATGTACTTTCAAGTTTCAAAGACTCGAATTTTGAAGGTCATTGACTCAATTGGTCGAATTGTTGAAGAAACGAGATGTGAGTAATTACAGATATTTCAAATACCGATTGTTGCATTCAATATTCATTCATCTCTTTCTTCTTTCTTCACGTTTTTCTCTTTTGTAGTTGATGATAGTTTGTGTGTTATAGTTATAGAGTTATAGTATAGTGTAGTAGTAGTGTTACAATTTGTTCAACCATCACAGTTTTTTCCTAGGAATTTCAACCTTTTCATCATGTTTTGTTCTCGCTATAATTATTTTATTGTCTTTCTCTCTTTGTTGAATTTGAATATAGAAAAGTTTGAATTGTCATTTGTCTCTTTAACTTAACTACTAAAGTTTAAAAACTAATCGACCATAATAATTAACCAATAAACTTATAAAGACATAAACTTATAAAGATGTTGTAAGAAATTCATAATTACTGATTGGTTAAATTTGTTAAAAACTTGAAAATATAAGTCCATCAAATTAAGAACTTCTAAGGTTCAAGGTTCAATGCTCTTTCTTTCTTGACATACCAATTACCATTCTTTCTAGTTTTTAGTTTACTTACGATTTTTTTCGAAATATATCTTTATTCTTTATACGATTATTACTTAGTTTAAGTTTGACCTTTGTTTGAACTTTGAAGTATAATTGAAGTGAACTGAATCTATATTTCAATAGAAAAGACTTATGTAAAGTGTTTTAATTCTTTTATTCTTATTACTTATATAATGACTTAATGAGTGATACGTCAATATGTTTTTATAGACTAGGGTCGATAGAATTGTTCTTTGTCTTTAATACGATTTTTGATAATTATGATTGATGAATGATGATTGATATTGAATGATCATCATTATTATCTTCTATACTCTATAGACTATACTCTTAATTATGATATTATTTGTATAAGTAATCGAAGAAGCTTTAAAAACACCTAATCTACATGTTCTTTAATTAAAAGATAAAATTTAGTAATTTAAAAAAGGGTGTTTCCATATATTTAAAATGATTCTTAGATTTAATCTATTAACTTTCAAAATTAAATCTTTTAAATCATTATTAATAATATATTCAAAACGATTAGATTAAAACCAAATGAATTAATAAACTATGTGGTCTATTCTATTTATCATCATGAATGTATTTATATTCAATATGGGTTTCATTTTTTTGTAATATTTTATCAGTTCTTGTTGATTAGTATAACTCTTTATGACTTCCAATATAAGTTGTAACTTATAATTAAAAAGACAATTAACTACTGTAATATATTTAGACCCAAGAATGATAAAACTGAAAGGTGATACAGTTTCAAACCATAGAAAGAATTTAAAATACAACCGTTTATGTTTCATTTAATCTTAAAACGTATGTACGGAATTTCCTATCCACAAACATTCAAAAAAAGAACTTCAGACTTTTCTAGGACACTTAAACTATTTCAATAAGCATAATGCATATGCCATATACCATCCTTTGCTAAATCCAATTATTATGAATTCAAAAAGAGAAAAAGAGAAAAAGAGAATTTTTATGTTTTTGAGTAAAATGACAGATGTGTCAATAGTTCCAGGAACCAAAATTTTATCAACAAATGTGTTATAACTCCATTAATATTATAGTAATACTTCTATAACTTTTACTGAATAACTATTAGATATAAATAAATATATATACCAAATTATAACTTTATACCTAATGAATTAAACATAGAAATTTGCGGCGAAAGAAGAAGGGGTCACCCTACCGCTCAGAAGGTTAGGTGAACACCAAAATATAACCAGATATAGAAAAGGGCGTGTGGCGTAGTTGGTAGCGCGTTCGCTTAGCATGCGAAAGGTCTCCGGTTCGACTCCGGACTCGTCCATTTATTTTTTGCAGTTTTTTGGTGCAAAATCGGAGTCAATTATATATATTGCCCTAAACAATCGTATCATAGAGTAATAAAATCTATACAAATATCAAGTTGTTCAGAGTTAAAAATAATGTCATTTTTGACCCTTTTTAATTTTTTTTTAAAGAAGAAAAAAAAAATCTATATCCAAAATAATTTAAATTAGAATTGATTTTCTTTCTTTTAATTTATCTTTATTTATTGTTATTATTATTTGTGTATTCAATCTATTCAAAATAATCAGATATTCATAATTATATTTATTTCACATACTCCTCCTCACACAAAAATCCTAATATCTAAATTAAATTAAAAGTAAAGAAATGTTTTCATCATCAATTAAAACTTTAGTTCAAAGAAATTCATCATTATTATTAAGATCAACAAATAATTCTGGTAGATTATTTTTAAGAAATAATTCTACTTTAATTAATAAATTAAACATAAATTCAATTGTTTCAAAAGATTTAAAAGGTAAGTTTTTTTGTTATTTTATGATAGAATTTATGGGGTAGACACGGTTTACTAACAAATTTGTAATATAGGTTTAAAATTCACAGAAGAACATGAATGGATTACATTTAATAATGATAAAACATCATTTGTTGGTATTACCAACTATGCAGCTGATGCTTTAGGAGATGCAACATTTGTTGAATTACCAACAATTGGTTCAAAAGTTGAAATTGGTGAAACTATTGGTAGTGTTGAAAGTGTTAAAAGTGCTAGTGAAATTTATTCACCAATTGCTGGTGAAGTTATTGAAATCAATGAAAGATTAGAAAATGAACCACAATTAATTAATGAAGATCCAATGGGTGATGGTTGGTTATGTAAATTAAGAGTTGAAACTGAAGAAAATGATGCTTTATTAACTGAAGAAGGTTATGCTAAATTATTAGTTGAAGAAGCTCATTAATTATATTCTTCCAAATTTGCTATATATAAATTAAAGCTTTTCATATAAGAGATAATATACATATTTTTTTTTAAATATTCATTCTAAACATATAATCATTAAAAATTAAATAACATAAAAACTTAAATAAATTCATACATAAAAACACTAATCTAACACTATTTTAAACTTTTATTATATTCATCTTCAGTTTTTGCCTTTATTTGAATTGCATGAACACCTTTATTCTCCATTTCATCATTTAATAATTTATAAATTAAACGATGTCTCATTGGTAATTTCAAATCTTTAAAATCATTTGATACTATATCTAATTTAAAATGAGATTCAGTTATATTTGAAGCACCTCTAAGACCATTATGACCTGCATGTTTCCAACTATCATTTGTAATTTTAAGAGATATTGGATTTAAATTTTGAATTAATTTATTTCTAATTTCAATTTCTATTGGACCTGGTTGATCTAATTTAGCTGAAGGATCTGAACAAGAGGAATGTGACATTTTAAATATTCTTAATGAAGATTTACAAGAGTTTAATTTATAAATATTTTTGAACATTTGTTTTCTCTTAAAATTAAATATAAAGTAAAGTAAAATAAAATAATAAATATTTATAAAAAAAAATAAATCACGTGATTTTCAAAAAAAAAAAAAACCTTTCAAAAAAAAAAAAAATCAACGAAATTAGTTTTTGTGGTTTTTTCTTTAAATTTTAATTTTAAAAAGATCAAATAGTTTTTAAATTTTAATTGAAAAGTTTAATTGAAATCGATTTACTCAAATCTTTAAAACTACCAAAGTCCCCAATTACAATTAAGTGTCTCAATTACAATTCTAAAATTTTGTTGTTAGAAATTTGTCATTTGATTTTAAAAATAAATTTTTCTTTGCCTCCTTATTTTTGATATTTTTAGTTCTTTATTTAAAGGGTTTAAAATATTCTATAAAATCTAATTTGAAAGAAAATCTATAACCTTTAGTTATTACTCATTTACACATACATATAATCAACAATGTCTACATCACAACCATATGATCCATATATTCCATCAAATGATTCCTATGATAATGGAGCTTCAAATCAAGGAAATCAAACAAATTCTAAAACTAAACAATTACAAGCAGAAATTGATGATACAGTTGGTATAATGAGAGAAAATATTTCTAAAGTTGCAGAAAGAGGTGAAAGATTAGATAGTATTGAAGATAAAGCTGATAATTTAGCAATTAGTGCACAAGGTTTTAGAAGAGGTGCTAATAGAGTAAGAAAACAAATGTGGATGAAAGATATGAAGATGAGAATGTGTCTTTTATTAGTTGTTATTATTTTATTAGTTGTTATTATTGTACCAATTGTTGTTCATTTTACTTAAGCTATTTTAATTTTAGAAAGATAGAAAATATTTCTTTTCCCCCCAAAATACTATAATCCAAAATATAATTTACATTATTTCCTTTAAATATTATAATGAATTCAAAACTCAATATTCAAACTTCAAAATTAAGAAATAAATACTCAAACTTCCAAAATTAAGAAAGAAATTTTAAGAAATTTATCTATACTTTTTTCACCTTTTTACTTTTACTATTACTATTACTTTTAACTATTTTACTATTTACTGTGTTTTTTTAATCTTTTTTTTTTGACTCTTTAATTAATTTTATTAATATAGTCTTCTTTATTGTGTTAATGTCATGTATTTTATAATGATAGAATCTTTAGTGTGTTATTTTGATTTTATACAAATTGTAGTTATTCAATATTCAATATTCAATATTCAAACATTGAAACATTAAAATATTGAGCTTATAATGTAGTTCAAAGTTCAAACTTCAACTGAAATATTGAAATATTGAAGTATTCTATTGTTGAAAAGATCAAATATTGAAATATTGAAATGAAAATATTTATACGACAAAACTTAAATATTATTATCACCAAATTTAGAATTAACTGCAAACTAAAAGAAAATTATGTGTCAATTATTTGAATTATTGAAATCAATTGGTTGATGATTATTTAGATTAGAACTTATTCACTCATAAAAACAATACAAAAGGCTTCATTAAATAAGAGTGAATCAAAGCGATAAAAAGTTTTTTTTTCTTATATGGAAAATTTTTGCTAAGTTTTTGGTCATTTTGTTAATTGATTGAAGCCTAATAGACTAATAGATGATTAATTTATAGAATTGATAATTTAGAGTCAATTCGTCAATTCAATCAATGAACTGATATAGGCTATTATGGAAAAATTTAAAAAGATTCAATTGAGTGGGTATTATTGTTGAAATGTTGGTTGTTTGCTAGACGTTGAAACTGTTGAAAAAAACTTTAATACAAGGGCTCAATAAACTCCACTAGACTAGTAGACAATGTAAATATATCATAGACGTTAGTAGTAGTTAAGGTGGATAGTGGGAGTAGATACCCACCATGAATAATTGGACTTTGGAAATTTGGACGTTGAAGTCCATCCCACTAAGATGAGCCTAGAGGGTTAGGCAGAGAACAGAGAAGTTGTAGGCAGAGCGCTAGGCAGAACAGACATAATTTAGCTAGGCAGAGCGGCAGAGAGCAATCAGTCACAAAAAGAAATTGTTGAAAATCATGTAGTAACATAGTAACATAGAACAGTAGTAACAACGTAATGTAATAGCTAACAGCTAATACCAATAACCAATAGTACCAAGTACCAACAAAGGATTTAACCAAATACTTATACAAATTTTAGTAAATCTCCACTAACAATTTTCAACAATAAATTCCTTATCAATTTATCTAGAAAATTATAAATTGGAGAGCTGTGATTTGTTGTTTTGATAAGAGATTTTAGTTGGATGTTTTAAGGGGGAATAGATAGGGGGGGTTGTTTTATTTATTATTACTTCATAGTTTATATATTACTTCTACTACTACAACTACACCTACCCACCCAATTACTAGCACTACTCATCTCTCTCATCACAATCCAACCAATTAACATTAACTATTAAAAACCACAAAAAAACAACAAAATTCTGCCATTTTTTATTTTTTTTTTGCGCTGAAAATTTTTCTGAATTTCTTTTTTGGGAAATGACTCGAAACACAAAAAAATCGAAAAACCCAAATTACAAAAAATTAATTATATAAAAAAACATATCCCTTAAAAATTTTTTACCTTTTTGCTTTTATTTGAATTCGAATAATTTTATTTCAATTCAAAACAACCTCCCCCTTTTAGTGCAAAAAGAATTTAATTTCTTATTTAATCTATCCCCCTTATTTCAATTGCTAAAAAATGTCTTCAAACGTTGAAAATACTCAAACTTTACAAAAATATTTAGATTTACCACAAAATGGTAAAGTTATTGCTGAATATATCTGGATTGATGCTTCAGGTTCAATTCGTTCAAAAGGTAGAACTTTATCAAAAGCTGTAACTTCAGTTGATGATTTACCAGAATGGAATTTCGATGGTTCTTCAACTGGTCAAGCTCCAGGTCATGATTCTGATGTTTATTTAAGACCTGTCTCTTATTATCCAGATCCATTTAGAAGAGGTGATAATTTAATCGTTTTATGTGAATGTTGGAATAATGATGGTACTCCAAATAAATTTAATCATAGACATGAATGTGAAAAATTAATGAAGGCTCACGCTGATGAAGATGTTTGGTTTGGTTTAGAACAAGAATATACTTTATTTGATTCTTTTGATAACGTTTATGGTTGGCCAAAAGGTGGTTATCCAGCTCCTCAAGGTCCTTATTATTGTGGTGTTGGTGCCGGTAAAGTTTATGCTCGTGATGTCATTGAAGCTCATTATAGAGCTTGTTTATTTGCTGGTATTAATATTTCAGGTATTAATGCTGAAGTTATGCCATCTCAATGGGAATTCCAAGTTGGTCCATGTTCAGGTATTGAAATGGGTGATCAATTATGGGTTTCAAGATATTTATTACATAGAGTTGCTGAAG
The DNA here is from genome assembly GCA_030563805.1 of Ruyongia namnaoensis. Taxonomy (NCBI): domain Eukaryota; kingdom Fungi; phylum Ascomycota; class Saccharomycetes; order Phaffomycetales; family Wickerhamomycetaceae; genus Ruyongia; species Ruyongia namnaoensis. Next base: position 203,525 of record JAJMKA010000008.1, read on the forward strand.
AATTTGGTGTTAAGATTTCTTTCCATCCAAAACCATTAAAAGGTGATTGGAATGGTGCTGGTTGTCATACTAATGTTTCAACTATTAAAATGAGACAACCAGGTGGTATGAAGTATATTAATGAAGCTATTGAAAAATTAGCTACTAGACATAAAGAACATATTTTATTATATGGTGCTGATAATGATCAAAGATTAACTGGTAGACATGAAACTGCTTCAATGACTTCTTTTAGTGCTGGTGTTGCTAATAGAGGTGCTTCAATTAGAATCCCAAGATCTGTTGCTAAAGAAGGTTATGGTTATTTCGAAGATAGAAGACCAGCTTCAAACATTGATCCTTATTTAGTTACTGGTATTATGGTTGAAACAATTTTAGGTCAAGTTACTGATTGTTCAATGATTAAAGATTTTGAAAGAGAATCTGAAATTTAAATTTAGTCTTTATTAGTTTTAAATCTCCAATCTTTCTTAATTTTACTTCTAAATATCAAATCAAATTTTATTTCAATTTTTACTTAAACAAATATATTTTATGTTTGTTCTTTTTTACTTTTAACTTTTATACTTTTGCTTAATTAATTATTATTATTAAAAGAATATGTTTTTTTTTTGTTAATTTCACTAACTTCAGTGTTTTTGTAAATTATTTTTAAAAAAGAACTTAATGAAATTTCTTTATTTCTTCTATTTGACATATCTATGTCTTGATGATTCTTGTCTTTTTTCTGAAACTCAATATTTATAATGAATAAAACAAATATGACAATTTATGTTTGTTATTTTTAAACTTATGAAGTCTACTATATTAAGTACTATTAACGTAAATTAAAATCTTTATATATCATTCATCGACGATCAAGAAGATTATAATCTTTTTGAGTTAAATATAAACAAAATTAAAATTTGAACATCACACTTCAAAAATATAGAAAAATCTAGAGAAACTGGAGAAAGAGAGAATAATGACTATTGTTTTTAATCGATGTCATCATTTAATACAATAACTACAAAATAATAATGAATTAAATAACTTAATTTGGATATTTTTGATAAGGAATTATACAAATGATAAAAAATTTTTTACTGATGATGGAGTGGAATTTCTTTCTTTTTATGAATTTTTTTTTTTGTATTATGGAAGATGAGTATTAGAAAGAATATTTATGGAAGTTTTGGTGAGATGAGAAGTATACATACGATAGCTGCTGTTTGGTTTTGTGGTTTATATTCTTTTAATTTTATAGATGAAATTTGTTTTTGTGGTTTTATAATAATAAAGAAGATATGATTTTGTGTCACAAATATTAACAAAATGGATTATAGTAAAAATAATTACTATTAAACTAGTTTTTGTATACAGAGACCACTAGTAGTTGATTACTGGATCGATTAAAGGAAGATTTTGAATTATTGTGTACTTGTGTACTATAAAGTATTGGTGGTTTTTGTGATTTTTGTAGGCTTGTGGTTTTTGATTAAGAATCTCCTAGCTAAAAAATCCAAAGTATACTGTTCAGTAGATTCATTAAAGATTTGGATTCAAAAAGACAATATAAAGCTTTCAAGATTTATTTTCAAAGTAATGAACTCATTACTATTTGTATCTTAACTAGTAAGAAATATTTCTATTAAAAATCTATTATCTTTAAGATAGTTGATCAATATTGAGACAAAGATGATGATATTGGATCATGATAATATGAATATAATGTAAAGTTATCTTCTTGTTATGGATGTAGTATCATATAGTTCTCTCTTATACCTGGACACCAACATTGTATTATTTGATGAATTATAATTTTTTTCATTTAGCCTAAATGAAAACTCTCTAAAATTTGTTAAAAATATAATTGATGAATGATTATTGTTTGATTGTTATTTCTAAGATATTGTTAGTAGTTTTGTAAGTACTGAATAGTAGATCTGTATGTTATTTAGAATAAATATTGTAGTGTAGGTATTTGAGATGAGATGAGATGAGGTAGCGCCAAAGAAATAAAATTTGTAAAAAGGTTTGAATGAGTGATATTATGAAGTATAAAAGTATGTAAATGATGCTATTGGATGTTGAAGAGAGGAAAGATACAAATTAGTACCATATTTACATAGTTTATTGGTGAATATTTAGAAGTGTATGTGAATGATAGTATTGAGGTAAAGAACTAGAAGAGATTAGTTAGTAGGAAGTAAAGAAGTAAGAGTAAGAGCAATTTAGTGAAAGTAACCATAGTAAGTATGGATAATAGCTGTTAAACTCCTTTTTGCTTGTTAAATTGCTAAAATGATGACAAGTATTCATAATTCAACCATTCAAAATCAGAAAATAGAGATAAAGAAGAACACTGAATCACTGAATACAGAGAAGATGAGAGAACAGATAAAAGGGACAAGTTGAAGAAAACAACAAGAACCTCAAGAACTCAGAAGTTGAAATGAAGGCAAAAAGGACAAAGTGACAGGTAAACAATAGAAGAGCAGTTTTAAAGAGTGAATTCATAGTGTGATGACCTGTCAATTGTGTCAACTTGTCCATGAACTTCAACACAACAAACAACAAACAACAAACAACTGAACAACACAACTACTAGAAGAACAGAAGAACAGAAGAACAACACACCAAAAAGACAAATCAAACCACCAAAATTAAAAACCATCCCATAAATTTTTTAAGCAATTTTTATTGGATCAATTTTTTAAAATTTATTCTACAAAATTCTAAAATTTGAGAAGTTAAAAAAAACTGGTGATTTTTAAATTTTTGTTTTTAAGTAAATTTGTTGAAATCATTAACAGAAAAAAGATATTGTATTGATTTAATTTGATAGTTATATTCTAATACTCTGTACACATCCAACAGTACTACTCTGACTCTCATAACTTAACTAAAACACTCCCAAATTTAACAAAACAGTTTTAAAATAATCCCTACACAAAATTCTCAAAATCGCACCACAAAAAAATTATCACCAGTTTTTTTAATTTTGAAATCTTTGAAATCTACAACAAAAAATCTGGTGATCAGTTTTAAACATTTTGGTCTTTGAAATTGTAGTTTTTGTAGAAATTATATAAATTAAGTGAAATGTCCTTTTTCCTGTCAAACTTTTCCTCTTTCTTTCTCATCAAAGTTTTATCTTTATCTCTTAAATCAAATAATCAATTTACAATGTACGCTTCAAGAATCTTAAGACAAGTTGCCTTATCCTCAAAACATGTTGCCACTCCAGCTGCTTCAAAGAAAGTCGCTGTCTCTTTATCAACCTCAACTTTTGCTTCATATGGTAGAATCATTGGTGATAGAGCTGTTACCATGGTTGGTTGGGGTGCCTTTTTAAGTACAATGATGTTATGGCCTTTAGCTATGGAACATTTCATTGATGCCACTGGTGGTATTAACGCTTGGTTAGCTTCTTTCTAAATTTGCTGCTGCTGCTCTTTATAGATTCAAACAAACTTCTTTAATGCCAAATATTATATTTATATCCTCTTTTATATTCTGTTAATTTAATGTCATGTCCTCATTAATTCTTATAAATCTCTTGTACTTCTTCTCTTAACTCTTTACTTCTCTTAAACTCTTTCTTCTCTTAAACTATCATCTCTTCTCTAACTCATAACTATTCAACATAACTATTAACAACTCTTACAATTATATCTCATAAAAATAATTTCATTCATTCATTAACCTTCAATATGGTGAATCTTTTAAAAATTCTAATTGTGCTGTTAATTCTCTGCACAATTGTTTTCTATATTTTCTAACCATCTTTGTTTTATCATATGTCTTTTCAATACAATAATACCAATTTAAAATATTAATAATTTGATATTCAAAATCATATTCAATAGATTTACTATTAAAATCAAATTTATCTAAATCAAAACCTCTATTATTTAATATTTCTTCATATAATCCTTCAAATAATCTTTGTCTAATTTCTTCTTCATTTTTAAAATTTTCTTCTCCAAATAAAAATGATAAATCAAATGAATTAATCTTTGGTGAATTAAAATGTAAAAACATTAATTCACTATTATTCCATTTTTTAAACTCCCAATTACTCTTTGAATTTAAATATTCATAATCTTTTATTTTATTTTGTTTTTTATTTGAATTTTTAAAATCAATTATTGGATCATATTGTCCAATTGATAATATCTTTCTTGTTAATCCAGGTCTAATTTCTGAATGTTTTCTATGAAAATCTCTTGAAAATTCTTCAACAATATAATATTTATCAAATCCAATTAATTCATTACTTATTAAATATGTTTCTTTATCACCTTCTCCAATATTATTTTGTGTTAATAATGGATAATAAATTTTTGGTCCATTAATATTAAAATAAAGATTTAAAAATAAACTTTTTAATAATAATTCTTTTTCAACTTCTTTATTAATCATTAATTGTCCTGAATCAATACTAATATCTTTAAAAGTTCCTTTAAAATCATGATATGATTGTTCCCAATTTAAATTTCTATTTGAAATATCTAAATGTTTAAATGAATCTCTAATTAAATTACCTTCTTCAATTTTAATATCAAAAATATCATAAATTAATGGTGATGTTGTTCTTCTCCAAATATCTGGCCATAAAATCATTCCATTATTTAAATTAACTTCATTAAAAAATATTAAATCTGGATTCTTTATAATTAAATTATCACTATCTAAATAAAGAAAATTTTGAAAAGAATTTATAAACATTCCTAAAACTTTAAAAATAAATTTATTAAATTTAATAATATCAATATCTGATCCACCAATTTTTGAAATTAATTCTTTATCAATAAAATCTTCTAAAATTAAACAATGTGCATTTAAATCTGGTAATATTGTTTTACATAATTTTTCATTATAATCTTTTTCTTTATTTGGTAATATAACTTCAACTGGTAATTTTGATCCACTATTTCTTAATGATTTAATTGATAATGTAACTAATGTTGAAAATTTATTATCTTGATGTTTTGAACCTCCTCCAATATAAACATAACCAAATTTATTCTCTGATTTAATATTAAAAAATTCTTGATTTGTCTTTATTGAATCAAATAAATTTAATGATTTTAAAATTGAATCATATGATGATTTAATATTATTTATTTCTTCATCATTTAAAAAAATATATTTTAATAATTGTTCCTTTGTATAAATTGGATCTTCTTTAAATGATTCTTTAATTGGTCCATTAAAATGATTTAATTTATTTTTATTCTTTTTTAAATTATTTTGATTATAATGTTCAACATTATTAATATTTAAATCTTTTAAATATGTTTCCTTATTTACAAGAATTGTATTAATCCAATCTGTTAAAACTTTATTTATAATTGATTTATTAATATCTGTTGGTTCTTTATATTCAATATCATCTTGATTAATTTTTAATTCTTCTTCAATTTTCCCAGTTTCTAAACTTATATCAATAGTAGTTGTTGTATAATCATCAAAATTATTAGTAGTAGTAACTATAAATCCATTTTCACCAGCTTTATCTTGATATTGTTGTTCTTCATCACTTAAATTAAATCCATTATTTAAATTTTGAATACCATTAATTAATTCATCAAAATTATATTTATAATTAGATTCAACTAATTTCTTTAATATCGTCAAGACAAATAAAATGGATAATAGAGCTGCTATTAAAGTCAGTCTCATATACTTCCTCTTCATCTTTGTCTATTGATCTCTAAATTAGAAAGAAATAGCTTTTTTTCATTATTTTTGCTTTTTATTAATTTTTGCTTATTTCAAAAAACGTGAATATTCTTTTTTTGGGTGTTATAAAATTTCCATCGCGTTAAGTCCGGTTTTAATTCCGACATATAAAATTGTATATTTTCAGTATAAATCTTCTAATACATTATCATATTCTTCACTGTCATCACGGTATACACCATAGTTATCATCTCTCATAATAGTTTCCTCATAACCTTCAGGAACAAATTCTTTAAGCAAATCATCAATTTCTTCTTTACTTTCACTATTTAAATAATTATAAAGTATTGATTTTGATGAATCTTTATTAACTGATTCTTTTGGATCTAATGAATTAACCTTACAAAGTTCATTACCATTCAATAAATAAATAATATTTAAAATCAAAAATGATAAATCAAAAAATTTCTTCTTTGTATCCTTTGTAAAATTGTACATTCCAATTATATCATAATCTAATACTCTGAATTTATGTTTTAAATATCTTTTCATATTTTCACAAACTTTAACTCTAAACATTCTAAGTAAATGTATTTGTTTAAGAACTTCTTCATCAGTTATATGTTCTTCTTCTCTCACTTCTTGAGCATCTGGTAATCCAATAATTATTGAATCATTAACTTTTTCAAAAATTTGTTTACCAATTATAACAAATTTCTCATTAATATTATTTAATTTTTTTAAATCTTTAATTATTTCAGATTCTTCTAATATACCAATCTCTGATAAATTACAATCAAGTCCAAAACTTGATAAAATTAATCCATTATTTAAAATTATAACTTGATATTCTAATTCTTGTGATGGCATAACTTTTGGTATAAATCCTCTAAATGAAAGTGCTTGATACCAATCTGCATAAGCTTTATCTTCCCACCAATCTTTTCTTTCTTCACTTAATGTAAAATTATAAATAAATCCAATAATTTTTTTACCACCAAAATTAAAATTTGAAGTCATTTTTGAATTTGATAAATTTTGTAATTTTAAATCATTATCAATAAATCTTGAATCAAAATGAAGAATTTTATGATATAATTTATATAATAAATTAATTGTTCTCTCTATAATTAAACCTGATTGTTTAATATTTCTTGAAACTGATGGATCTTTACAAAATAATTCACTTATTGGTTCAATTGACTCTCTACCTCTACCTCCTAATCTTATCAAGTAAAAGAGAATCCTTCTAATGGACATGATCTAAAATCTTTAAATATAAAATGTTTTTCACTTAATGGTAATGCTTCAACAATTTTTAATGTCTCTTGGTGAAAATCCCAAAATTTTAAATCTACTTCCATACATACTATTAAATACTGATACAAACCAGGCCTCAAAAATTCCAGAAAGAGTCATTTCTTCTTCATCTGAACTATCTGAACTATTTGAACTATCTGAACTGTCAGAGAACATTTTCGCGTCTGTTTTCTCAATAACGTGATATTTGTAAATTTATAAGATATTTGCGTCCACAAATATCCTCCTTAATGTTTTGAAAGTACTATACCAGAGTTTCAATGTAACAAATAACTGTAATTAACTCAATAAGATCAGAATTCTTATATAAAAGAACAATTTAAAAGTTTTATTTTCAATTTCTTTCGTGATGAAAAATAAATTGGATCTGCCATTTTCAAAAATATCATCCGGAAAATTTAATTAGTAGTACATACATCATTCATTAAATTAAATTAAGTAATTATATAGATTTGGAGCCTTATCAACAAGTGAAGTTGTTAGTAACATTATCCATTTTAATATTTGTGTTTTAAGAAGGCAAACTGTAGCTTTTATAACTATTTGGCTCTGAAAGAATTTCTTGATACTCTTTAGGAACATAACGTTCATCAAGATTTCTATCTTTTGAAATGTTTAAATATTCCTTAATAACATAAGATGAATAATTTTCAGGCGGTGTATCCACTGGGATATTTAAACTATAAGCATAAACAATTTCATCAAGCCCAGATTCTTCAGACATCTCAAATAAATTAATAACATTTAATAGTAAAATTGATAACCTATAACAGTAAAGTTTCAAAAGAGGACGACCCAAAAATAAATCTTGATTAAAATGTGTAAGAAACGGGAAATTATTCTTAATGTTAGAAATAACCTTTTGAATTTCTTTATTATATATCTTTTTAATATTTGTCATATCTTCTGAAGAATCTTTTCCATATAAACTTTCAAGTTTATTAAAAGCCTCATATTGACCATAAATTATTGGATTACCAGACCCTACATAAAGAGAACTGCCATAAATAACACATCTCTCTGTCCCAAGACTATTTGGGAGATTAGTGAAGAGAAATGGTTCTAATTTGGGAATGATATTTGATTTCTTTAATAATTCTATACTATTATCTAGAATTTTTGGATCATCATTTGAAGTCTTCGGCACAAAACCTGAAAGAATCAAACCATTGTTCAAAATAATGATTTGAAAGGGACAAATTTGGGATTTATTTTCTGCGTTTAAGTCTTTTGGTGTTAATGTAAAATTCTTTATAAATCCAATAATATGACCATTATGTTTTTGATGTAAAAATGGAGTAGTTGTCAATGAAAATTCAAGTAAATCTTCTAACCCATAACCAGAATCATCATGGATTAACCTCGTATCACAATATATCATATCGTTGTATAATCTATGAAGTAGATAAATTGTTCTTGTTATTATAACATCTGTTTGTTTAGCTGTTCTATTAATTGGTAGAAAATCTTCTAATAACATCAATTTAGTGCTCTTGATTTCATTTGATTTTAACTTATATAACAAAAAGATGATCCCCTCTAATGGACAAGATCTGAACTTAGTAGGAAGAGTGAAGATAAAATGCTTTTCTTCTAATGGTATTGAATTTACAAATATCAATATTTGTGCTTTGTTCAAATTAAAAAATTCTATAGTTAAGTCATCATCATGAAATTCTAATTCTAACCATCTTGTAAACTCTTGAGTTAAATCTATATTTTCAGATTCTGTATCTGTTTCCATATTGTATCATATTATAAAGATTTGGTATCAATTGTTTATGAATAGATAGATAATTCGATTTGAACTCAGGCTTTTTTTATTTCAAAAAACAGATAAAATTCTGTCTTCTCTGTTAAACTAATCCTATTGGTTAAATCATGATTCATGAACATTACAACTCTACAACTCTAGTTATCAACAATACAAACTTTGGTAAATCAATTATCAAATACCAATTCTGAATTTACTATAACTTTTATATATAATACTAGAATTCTGACAAATAAATTTTGTTGTACTGAATTTTATTAATTAAACATAGAAAACAAAAAAAACTACTAGAATTCAAATTTCATTCCCTTAAATATTTTCCCCTTCTTTAAAATAATTCACATTATACATATAAAATGTTTTTACTCAGATCTAACTACTTATCAACACTACTTTTATCATCACTATTTCCAATTAATGTTAAATCTCAAATGATTTCTCAATACTCTGATGATTTAATATTTTTATCTGATTTTCAAGCTGGTTGTCCAATCAATAATATGAATGAATTTTGTTATGTTCTATTACAAACTAGAACTGGTTCTACAACTACTGGAAGACGTATTGATCGTATTTATACTGATAACAATCTTAATCCTGCTGCTGTATTGAGAATGAAAGGTGATTTTGATGAATCTACAATTAAGTACGAATTTGCTAATGAAGAACAGTGTATGGAACTATTTGGAAATTATGATCCAAATCTTGATATGTGTCATATCAGAACAACTATCAGATCAGAACCTGAATTTGGTGTAGGTTTGAATGCTGAACAAAGATCATTCGTTGACAAAATTATCAGTATTGGAGATAGTAAATTGAATAGCATGGGACTGTCTTTTATTTAGAATCATCTGGTACTATAGTTCATACAACTACTGAACTAACTGAACTACATACTATATGTTTAATGATTGGAGTTTTCTTTGTTTTCGAAGTCTTCAAGTAATAAGTATTAATATTAAAATCTCTTAACCATTAACAGTAAAAATTACGCGGTAGAGTCGTTCAAGAATTAAACTAGAAAATGAGAAAACCTGAACTACAAACTATAAGTAATTAGTAAAGGTATACAGGTATACTATGACTGTAGCACTGTAGCCTCTACTAACAGAACATATAGTCAATACCCAATACTGTCTGTGATAGCGGTAGTAATAACTTTAGACACCCTAATTAAAAACCCGTAAACAATAGAGCTTATACCGGATATTTCAATTTATATAGTTATTGTTAAATCTCTTTATCTCTAAAATCAACGATCAAGAATCAAGATTAATTGCTGTCATAAACTCATAATTCATAAATCATAAGAATGAGTTTCAAATCAATTAATGGCTCTTCCCATAACTTATTCTCTATTACCACTATTTTTTTAATATCATTGTTTTTGAATACTGGTTTTTCATTTGGTAAATATATTGAGAATTTCAATGTCTTGGATAAATCTGTTTGGTTAGCAGATTTTGAATCTGGGTGCTTTCCAAATAGTGATAATCAAATTTGTTATTTACACTTAATCACGTTGACTGGTAAAAATAGAGTTAAATTAGATGACGGTACCACAAAGAAGATTAAAACCGACAAGGTTTATGTTGATGCTAATAACAATAAGTTAAGTGTTCTCAGATACGCTGGCATATCTAATTCAGACTCCAAATATAATACTTTTCCTGATGATGACGCCTGTGACATTATTTTATCTGGATATGATTATGAGATTGATTATTGTTCGTTAAGAACAAAGGTAAAAACAGGACAAGAATTAAACTCTACAGAGAATTCAGTTCTTGATTATCTTCTAAATGAAGTCGCAAACCAAGTTATACTCTCTAACACTGATAAACTTGGGAAAAGAGACTGTGGAAATCCAATTTTTTGTGCTATAACTACCAGTACCTGTCCAGTTGATGGTTGAAAGTATTTAGTGAATGTTGTTTAGGAAATTCTCTAATATAAAAGAATCTTGACTTTTACTTACAGATCTATAATTAATATTTAAATGATATTTATTATAAAGTTATTATATTTGTATTGCTTACTCTTTTTTTTTATACAAATAGATTTATAGATTTAAAATCCTTCATAATTATCTGTTTTTGAAATAATTTTCTCATAATCTTTTGGAATAAATGATTCAAATAACACATTAATATTTATGTCTTTTGGAACAGATAAATATTCTTTAATCACATGAGAAACAATAACTTCAAGGTCAGATGGATTTGATGATGTTACTGGAATATTCTTTCTAAAGCAATAAGGAATATCTTTTAATTCATATTGTTCACAAATTTCAAACAAAGAACTAATATTTGATATTAAAAATGATAAATCATGACACCATTTGTTTAAAACTGAATATTCCCCCTTAAAGATCTCTATATCATAACCTAATAAAGGAAAACACTCTTTAATGTTGCTCATCAGAGTTTTAAAAGATCTATCATGTTTTGCTTTGATTTTTTTAATTGTTTCTTGTGCTCCATGATTTAAAAAGTACGAAGCTCGTCTGTTTTCTGACCAATAAAATATTGGATATGATGACAATTTGTTATATTCTTTACCACCATAAATCAAACATCTCTTACAGTAACTCCAGTGAGCATATAAATCTGGACGATTCAATATCTCAACCTTTGTGTCAAGTAATGGTTTTAATACTTGTGCAATATCAGAATTTTTTAATAACTCAGAAGGAGAGATCTGAGCAAATGAACCATAACTTGAGAGTATTAAACCATTATTTAAAAGAATAATTTGATATCTTAAATCTTCCTCATCATTTCTGTAATAATCATTATTTGATTTCAATGAATCTGTTACAAAAATAAATCCAATCATATGTCCATCAAGTTCCTGATATATAAAACGCGTGGTTAATGTATAATCAAGAAGAGATTTTAGACTATAGTTGTGTTCATCACTAATTAATCTTGAATCACAGTATATTTGTTTTGAATATATTGTATGAAGAAGAATTATTATTCTTCTTATTATCATATCAGTTTGTTCAGCACTTCTATTAATGGGGAGAATATCGTCTAAGAACAATAGCTTGCTGCTCTTAACCTCATCTGATTTAAGCTTATATAGGAAGAAAAGAATACCTTCTAATGGACATGACCTGAAATTACCTATTTTTTCATCAATGAATATAAAATGTTTCTCTGAAAATGGAATTGAATTAACAATTTGAAGTATTTGTGATCTAGTAAAGTTGAAATACTTTATAGCTGTTTGATTATTATGAAACTCTACATCCAACCATTTTGTAAACTCTTGTGTAAGTGTGACACCAGATTCAGGCCGTATATACATGATATACCACAGGCAGTCATTGATGATGATTTGTTTTGAAATGTAAACAAATTAGTTGAGAGATCAATTTTGAATTCTGTCATTTTTCATCCGGAAACTAAAAAATCATTGATTACTACATTACTACAAACTACAAACTACAAACTAATACAGAATATTTCAATTTCAATTTCAATTTCAACCTCTCATATCTCATATCAGCCCAAATATATATTTCTAGCACTAATTACTATAATAATAGATAGTATAAATCAACTATTTACACTATCTAATCCATTGAACTTAACCAAAATGCTACCATACAAGCTTACATAAGTAAGGTCACCATTTTCATTAAGATCTGGGTATTTTTGAATTTCTTCAACTGAATCATCATGTTCATCAACTTCTTCAACTTCTTCAACTTCTTGTTCACTCTCATAACCTTCTGGTATGAAGTCCTTTAAAAGTTCATCAACTTCATCTTCAGCATGGATATCTAAATAATCATGGATATTCATGCTTCGAGCATTGTTATAATATTTATTTAACCATGTACCGCATCTTTTGCTATGTACATAGACATCTGTTGACATATTACTAGATTCATTAACTCTGTTACCTCTGAATATAGTCATCATATTCATAACCAAGAAAGCTAAATCAAAGAATTGTTTTTTATTCTCTCTAGTAAAGCCATTCATGCCAATAATATCATAGCTTAAGATACCGAACTTTTGTTTGATATCATTCATAGTCCATAAGAAATAATCTCTGCTAGCTTTTCTAATTTTTGACATTTCTTCTTTAACCTCAGGACCAATCTTTGTACTATAACCAGGTTTTAAACCATAAACCAATGGATCTTCTGACTTCTTGTAAGTTGGTTTACCAAAGATAACATATCTATCACTTTCTTTATCTTCATCTTCATCTAAATTATTAATATCAATTTCCAAATATGGTTTCATTTTATCAATAATTTCCGATTCTTCTAATAAAATTAGATCAGTCAAGTAAACTTCTGAACCATAACTTGAAACAATTAAACCATTATGTAACATAATCATTTGATATGTTAGATCCTTACATGGAATACGAGGAGTACCTCTTCGATGCCATGACCAGTCTACGTTACTATTACTTAATGTGGTATTGTTGATAAAACCAATAACTTTACCATGCTCAGTATAACCTCTTGTAACGTTTGCTAATTTTCTCAATTTTATAGATTCATCAACTAACCTTGAATCAAAATAGATCATCTTTTCATAATATAATTTATGTAAAAGTTCAACAGTTCTAATTAAGATTTGACTTAATTGTTTTTGAGTTCTTCTAACAGGGGCTTCCCTACCACCCCATAAATCTAAAATTAAAAAATCACCAGTATCTGGTCTATCTCTATGCACTTTACACAAAAATGTAAGTAAACCTTCAAATGGACATGATTTAAAATCTTCAAAGATAAAATGTTTTTCTTTTAAAGGAAATGCTTTTTCAATTTCTAATACCTCATATTTTGTAAATTGCACAAAGCATTCTGAAGTTTCTCTTGAAATCTTTGACAGAAACCATTTTCTGAATTTCTCATTTAGGGATAACTCTCTGACCATTGCTTACAGTGTATTTGGGTTCTTCTTTCTTTGTTTATTTGATAGTTTAAAAGAAGAGGAATGTATTGTTTACATTTTTTTTGGCGCGTAGTTTTTTTTTTTTGATTTGAGGTCGCAACGATTTTTTATTTTGTTGAAATTAAATTAAACATAACTACAAGAATATCTTTAAACTTCTTGAAATACATCGAGGATATGAATATTCAAAGGGGGATATATTAAAATTTAAACAAAAAAAAACAGAAAAAAAACATCAATACAGAAATGCTATGCTATAACTAATAAAAAAGACTAAAATTACAAGTGGAAAATATGTCATATTCAACTAAAGAATCACCAAAGTTCTTCAGGATTATTAGCTAGATATTTTAATTGGTCTTTTAATACAGTACAAGCTGTGTTTCTTTCACCCTCATTCAAAGAATGATCAAAGTTTGAAGTACAATAATACCATTCCAATACCTCAGTAATTGTAGCTTCAAAATCTAAACCTGTTTCTGCCATAATACCTTTATAAACTCTTTGATGATGTCCACTACCATCTCTAAAACTTTTACCACCTTTATTTATAGCCAATTCTCTTGCATTTAATTTAGGTGAATTACAATGTAAAAACATTAATTTACTTTCTTTCCACATTTTAAATTCCCAATGACTTGTATCAGTTGAATATTTATAATCACTAAAAACTCTTCTATCTGAATTCAATGTATTATTATAATCAATAAATGGATCATATTGACCCATTGCTAAAATATCTCTTCTTGAACCATATTTAATTTCATGATGATTTAAATGATAATCTCTTGAAAATTCTTCAACTTGATAATAAGGTAAACCTAAAGCATGAGCAGCAGCAATAAAAGTTTCTTTATCACCTTCACCATGACTATTTTGAGTTAATAAGGCATAGTAAAAGTTTGGACCTCTCATATTATAGTATAAAGATAATAAAATTGATTTATAATGTAATTTTTTATTAAACATTAATTGACCAGATTCTGAAGAACTTTCAGTAATTGTACCTTTAAAATCATGATAAGATTTTGACCATAAATTTTCAAGTTCTTGAGAAACTTCTAAACTTGGATCTTTTAAAACATGTAAATAACTATTTCTAATATTTTCTTCTTCTGTAACATTAACTTTTGCAATATCATAAAAATAAGGTGAAGTTGATCTTCTCCAAAGATCAGGCCAAGTAATTAAACCTTTTGATAAGAATGGTTCATTATGGAATAAATGATCAGGATTTCTAATAACTAAATTATCACTATCTAAATAAATGAAATTTTCAAAAGTATTTGTTAATAAACTTAAAGCTTTATATTGATATTTTGATTGAATTAAATTTAAATTAATATAATCTTCTAAAATAATACAGTGAGCATTTAAACTTGGTAAAACATTTTCACAAATTTCAAAATTATAATTATTCTTCTTTGGTAATAAAACTTCAACAGGATATTTTGAACCTGATAATCTTAAAGATTTAATTGAAATTATATCTAATGCAGTAAATTGATCACCACCAACATAGACATAACCATATTTATTTAGATTATTATCAGCAATCATATCCATATAAATATTATTAAATTGAGTTAAATGATCCACAATATGTTGATGAGAATTTTGTAATTTTTCAACATCTTCATCTGATAAATCTAAAAATCTTAATAACAATTCTTTATTATAAATTAAATCTTCTTTATAAGCTTCTTTTTGAGGACCATTATAATGACCTTTCTTTTTACCATTATAGTAATGAGCATCATCATTAATTGTTGGGAAATCTGCAAGATATGGATCATCAAATACAAATTTTAAATAATTATTTAATACTGGTTTCAAAGGTAAAGTTTCTTTATACTCTATAGCATCCAAATCAACGATATCATTGAAACTTACATCTTTAGGATCTTTAATACTAGTTGAAACTGAAGGTAATGGGATGTTGAAATATGAAGAACCTGTTGAACCTGTTGCTGAAGAATAATTTGAACTTGTTAATAGATGAAGGACAGCTATAAAAGCAACAATGGGTAATATTTTTGACTTCAAGATTTTCATAGGAGGTAATCTTCTAAAGTCCAACATCTTGCTCTATGAATATTGTATGATGGTGAAGGGTTAAGAGATGTGGTAGGTGATGGTACAAAAGAATGTAATGTTGATATAAACTAGTTAAATTTCAAAAATTTTCCGTTCCTTATATCATAATTTAATGCTTAGTTCAATTTTTTTGATATTTTACTATTTTAAACAGTTTTTTGGAGATTTGTTAGATTTACTATTAAACGAGAATAGTTTTACGCGTTCACAAGCAGTTATTAGTCTACATGTGTTTGTATAGATGTATTTTTTGTTCTATCAGTTCATTATTTCTTACACGATTCATTTTAGTTAGAACGTTTTTTTCAGTTAGAAGATCATTTGAGAGAGTAAAAAGTGTGTAAAAAGTGATGGAATTGAACGGTAAAGAACTAAATATTTATATAGATGTATACATAACACTTATAAGATAGATATAAAGAAATAAGTAATAGAATTGAGTTATAAATCATTGAAATATCACATAGAAACCAATAACGCGTTACCCTTCTAGACCATTTCAGTTGAATTCAGGGTCTAATAGGGTCTAGAGAAATGGTATATACACATCTGAGACCACAAACACAGACTAGAACACTTTTCTAGACCCGTAACCCTTCCTAAATTTTTTGTCGAATTTATTTAAAATTTTGAAGCTGGAAATCCCCCTTATCCCACTATCAATATCTCTTTAATTAAGTTCAATTCCAAGGTTGTGTACCCTATTCCTCTAATTCATCCATACCAATGTCTTTACCAGTATGTCCTGTGTTCTCAAATCATTCAATTACTCTCTTTAACCTCGAGTTTTGCCCTTGTTGTTGATATAAATATACTAACAACTGTAATTTCCCTTTTTCTTTAGTCAAAACGTTTAAGATTAGACTCACCAGATCTTGAAAACTATAGAAATACTATTAGATCAAGAACAATACCATGGGAAGGTTTCCAAAGAAGTGGATTGTTACCAAAGGCTGATGCTGATCAATTAGTTGCTTTGGAAAAATCTAAAGATGTTATTGGTAAAGTCTTATCTGATTCTAAAAATTATATAACTATTATCAATTCTTTAATTTTAAAAGATTTACCAAATGATAGAAATGATGTTAAAAAGAATTTATTAGTATTAATCAGTGATTTATTTCAATCTGAAGATTTCTTAACTCAATATTTACAATCTTTAAATGATTCAATCTTATCTTCTTTAACTAAATTTTTAGATAATAATGATGAATCAATTAAATTATTAACAATCTATAATTTATCATATATCTTTATTCAACCTTCTTTCAATAATCAAACTTTATCAAAGACTTATCAATCAACTCTTTCTTCAATCTTTATAACTTTAAATACTTTATTAGAATCAACAAAATTTAATTTGAAATTTTTTTCAATTCAAGTTATAAGTGATTTATTAACTTCAAAATCTCATAGAGATATCTATTGGGAAAATCATTCTTCATTTATTTCAAATGTTTTCATGAATTTAAACTCTGTTTTATCAAATATAACACCAGAAGCTATACAATTTCAATATAATATTTTATTATCAATTTGGTTATTAACTTTTAATAATTCAATTGTTAATGAATTTGCTAAATATTATAAAGCTCATTATTTAACTTTAATTGCTTTAGTTAAAAATACAACAAAGGAAAAAATTATTAGATTAATTATATCAATCTTTATAAATTTAACTAAAAAGAATGAAGAAAATATTAAATATTTAATCTTGGTTGGTAATGTTTTACCAATGTTAAGCAATTTAAAATTAAGAAAATGGTCTGATGAAGAATTAATTGTTGATTTAGATGCTTTAATTGAAAGAATTAATGAAATTAATATTGATTTAACAAGTTTTGATGAATATTTACAAGAATTAAAATCAAAAAAATTTATTAATTCTCCAACTCATCAAAATGATGAATTCTTTATAGATAATTTATCCAAATTCCAAGAATCAAATTATAAATATTTTAAACAATTATTACAATTATTAGAATTAAATTCAAATAATGATTCAACTTCTTTAAAATTAGTATTAAATGATATTACAAGAATTATTAAATTAGATTCAAAAGCTATTCAAATATTAAATGAACAAGGTGCTAGAGCAAGAATCATGAATGAATTAAACAGTCCAAAGGCTGATGTCAAATATGAAGCTCTAAAAGCTACTCAATTATTAGTTTCTCAATCATTAAGATGAACTAATTGTATATTTATCATTATCCACAAAGTCACATTTTTTAATTTTTTAATATTTTCACATTTTCAGTTTTAGTTTCAGAAAAAAGAATTAATAACAGTTTTTCCACAAGTTTTAGAGTTAAATGTATAGATATACCAATACTATATCATCATCATAGACCCTGTTTATTGTAGGAATTCGAATTTATGTTGGTGGTCCTGGAGGGTAAAATTTATTGGATTACGTAATCGATGAGCTGAAAATTTTTAGGCCAAAAAAAAAAATTATATGGTCTTCTCTATAATATTTGTAATAACGATTTAATAATTAAATTTATAAATATAGAATAGTTTATAATGGTATGTGTGATCTCTCTATATATATTATTTCTTTAAACAATTACTGTTACTAACTATAGCAATTAGCCTCCAACAAAAGAACCACCAAAGAAATGGAAAGCTCCAAAAGGTCCAAAACCTGTTCATCATAAGAATAAAAATACAATTGGTTTAGGTAGAACTATTGCCAATGTTAGAGCTCAAGAAAATAGAGTTGAATATTTACCTGATGGTGAAATGAGATTCACAACCGATAAACATGAAGATAGTTGGGTTAAATTAAGATCTGTTACTCAAGAAAATGCTTTAGATGAATTTTTAAATACTGCAGAATTAGCTGATACAGATTTTACAGCTGATAGATATAATCAAGTTAAAATTATTAAAGTTGATACTTCAAAGAATCCATATTTATTAACAAGTGATCAAGAAAAACAAATTAGAGAAGTACAACAAGCAAATGAAAATAAATTAACAGTTCCAAGAAGACCAAAATGGGATGAATCAATGACAAAATTTCAATTAGATAAACAAGAAAAAGAAGCTTTCTTAGATTGGAGAAGAGAATTAGCAAGATTACAAGAAAATAATGATCTTTTATTAACACCTTTTGAAAGAAATTTAGAAGTTTGGAGACAATTATGGAGAGTTGTTGAAAGAGCTGATTTAGTTGTTCAAATTGTTGATGCAAGAAATCCTTTATTATTTAGATCACCAGATTTAGATAAATATGTTAAAGAATTAAATCCATTAAAAAAGAATTTATTATTAGTTAATAAAGCTGATTTATTAACTCCAAAACAAAGAAGAGCTTGGGCTGATTATTTTAAATCTGTTAATATTAATTTCACATTTTTTAGTGCTTATGAAGCTAATCAATTATTAGAAAAATTAGAAAATGGTGAAGAAATTGATGTTCAAAATAATGAAGTTGATGTTGATGAAGAAACAAGAATTTTAAAAATTGAAGAATTAGAAGAATTATTTTTAAGAGAAGCTCCAGAACCATTAACAAAACCACCTGAAGGTCAAGAACCATTATTACAAATTGGTTTAGTTGGTTATCCAAATGTTGGTAAATCTTCAACAATTAATGCTTTAATTGGTTCTAAAAAAGTTTCAGTTTCTTCAACTCCTGGTAAAACAAAACATTTCCAAACTATTCATTTATCTTCAAAAGTTTTATTATGTGATTGTCCAGGTTTAGTTTTCCCAAATTATGCTTATACTAATGGTGAATTAGTATGTGCAGGTGTTTTACCAATCGATCAATTAAGAGAATATACTGGTCCAACTCAATTAGTAGCACAAAGAATTCCAAAATACTTTTTAGAAGCTATTTATGGTATTGCTATTCCAACAAAATCTAAAGAAGATGGTGGTGATGGTATTCCAACATCTTTAGAATTATTAACAGCTTATGCCAGAGCTAGAGGTTATATGACACAAGGTTTTGGTAGTGCTGATCAACCTAGAGCTTCAAGATATATTTTAAAAGATTATGTTAATGGTAAATTGTTATACGTTCATCCACCTCCAAGAATTAATAGTAATGAACCTTTAACAATGGAAGAAAAACGTGAATTTAATAAAGATTTATATACAATTAATTCATTATCAGAGACAAGAAGAGATCAAATATTAGCAGCTTTACAAACAAAGGGTATAAAATTAGAAGATTTTGATCTTTCAAGAGATATTGAACAATTATCTTTCTCTTCACACATTGGTGGTGATGATAAAGGTAAATCAAGATCTGTAAATCATGGTGGTAAACAAGCTGCTATTTATAATGCTACTGAAGATTTAGATCGTGAATTCTTTAAAATGAACAATATAAGTGGTACTTATTCAACACCATTCCATAAATTAAATGCTCAAGGTGATAGTCATAAGAAACATAACAAAAAGAATAAGAAGGCTAATAAGAAGAAAGGTAATGCTGCATATGATGATAACTAATTCATTTATTTAATATAGTTACTCTTCTTTCTTTTCTTCTAATTCTTATTTAATCTAATTATAAATTTTGGGGATAATTAATTTTATTTTGTTTTGCATATTTGGTTTTACATATAATGAATCTTTACTGTATCATTTTTTATATATCATGTCATATTATATATTTGGGATTATAAAAATCTAATTGCTTTTAAATGTAATTATCGATATTATTATTACAAAGTTTTATTGATATTATTTTCTATAATAAATATAGATTAAGAAAAAATATACAGCAGTAAAAAACAGAAATGAAAAAAGTAAAACCCTCCCCAGTTAATGCATGAGATGATATGTTAAAAAAATTATGTATCTATCTTTATAATTATAATTCAATTAAAAGTACAATGATTAAATTTATTCTTCATCAGATGATTCTTCGTCGGCTTCTTCTAACCATTTCATAAATGGTTTAGCAGCCTTTTTAACTTTCTTTGAGATATCTTTTGAAACATATCTCTTTGAAACTTTTGAACCCCAATCCTTTAAAACTGGTTCAGTAATGATATCTAATTCATAAAGCTGTAGTAAAATTTTTGAAATCTTTGGTAATAATTCTGGTTTATCTAAACCTAAGAATCTTTCAATACCACCTAAGAAGGCCTTTTCATGGTTTGGAGTCTTTATTAATTTGGTCAATAAACCGCTGTGTTCTTCAATTTCATCTACAATATCTTCATCAAATAAGGTTTGTGCAAGAACTTGAACAGTTTCAACATCATCAACAATCTTTAAATCAACACATTTCTTATAAATTTCAACATCATTTGGTAATTCTGATTTATCATCACCAAATTCTAATAACCATTCACCAAATTTATCGAATTCTGAGGTTTGTAAATCTAATGCTTCTAATTCTTTAGCTCTTTGTCTAACAGCTTCTTCTGAGACATCAACAGCCCAGTCATCATCATTAACAACTTGAGCTTCTGGTAAAGCAGAGGCTTCAGCATTAATCTTTCTTGTCAATACATCATCATCTGATTGATCACCTTCATCTTGTTTGGTTTCGGCAGCAGCTTTTTGTTGCTTACCAGAGGCTAAATCTGAAATGGAAACACCACCACCAACAACATTGGCTGAAGCAGTAGCTGATTTCTTTGATTTTTTGTTATATGATTCTGGAGGATTCTTTAAAATGTATGATGATAATTTTGATCTTGGGTCAACAACAGTTCTTTTACCACAAGCTTTACAATCTCTGGTCATTGTTTCATCTTTAGCAATAACAATATCAGTTTCAGGATTCTTACAAGAACCACATAAAACAAATTTATTAATAAAACCATCTAAAGTATCTTGTAATTTGGCAGAATCATGGATACCATTAACAATGTAACGATCATTTTCTTCATTGATGGTAGTTTGAGCACCTAATTCAAAACCAAAGTATTTGACTAAGTAAGCTGGAGGTCTGTTAAGAGCACGAGCAACTTCACTTAAGTTTAAGACAGCAGTTTTAACACCATTACCACGACCTTCAGTCTTTGATTGAATGGTAGGCATCTTATAACGGTAGAAAGGATCCGTGTTGTCACGGCAAATATTAACAAAAGACATGATGAATTATTTCTTAATTATTTCCTTTTATGATCTAATAGAATACTATAAATTCAAAAACAGTACTTTCAAAAACTTCAAATTAATTATAAAATTTTAATGATGATGATTTTATTCACTTTTTCGATATTTTTTTTTTCTTTCAAAATTTTTTTAAAGGGAAATCCGACCAAATCGGAGTTGAATTCCGACCAACTTTTTTTTTTTGGTTGTTGTTGAAATTAAAATCAAATAACCTCTTTTTTAACTTTAGAAATATTAGATTAATTCATAAGAATCAACCTCAATTACCTATTAAATATATAATGTCAGCTGCTGTGAAAGAGAAGTTGTTGCAAATCCATAATTTGGGGCTATTTAATACATTCAATGGTGAACAAATAGAGTCTACATATAAACTATTAACAGATTATTTAAATCATAGTTCAACAAGATCAAAACTATCAGAAATTGAACATTATGATCTAATAGAGTTGAATTTCTATATTGCATTAATTATGGGTAAAGACAATGAAGCCAAAACAAACTTGGATAGATTAACAGATAGATTTGATGAATCACAGAGTCAAAGAATTTCAATATTGAAGGCAACTTATTTACAAGCTACAGTTGGACCAAAGACAGCATTTGAATATTTAGATAAATATAAAACAACTGAAGAATTATTATGTTTTAAAAAGAAGGTATCTATAAGTAAATCATTATTATCAAAAGAAGAATATGTTAAAGCATTATTAAATTTCTTAGATTTTAGTCCATTAGATACTGAAGCTTGGTATGAATTGAATGAAACTTATTATGAATTAGGACAATTCGATAAAGCTGTATTTGCATTAAAAGAAATATTAATAATATTACCATTTGCTTATAATATAATAGTGAGAATTGCTGAATTAGAATTCTTGAGTTATAAATCAACAGCTAATGATTCAAAACCATCATATCAAAATTTAATAAATTCATTAAAATATTATTCAAGATCTGTTGAATTATCATCAACTTATGTTAGAGGTTGGTCAGGTGTTTTTATTACTTCAAAAGAATTGATTAAAGTAAATGAAAAAGATGAAAAGAAATTATCATTATTATTGAAAAATGATAAAGATGCTATAAAGAACTATCAAAAATTAATCAAACTATCTGAAAAGAAGTTAAAAGAAATAATAGAAACTAAGGGTTCAACAAAGGAAAATTTGAAAGCAACACAAGCTTTATTAGATGCATATGCAAGTTAATGTTTATAGTTAATAGAAAGTTTAATGAAAAATCATTGTTTATGATATTATTTTGTAATTCTACGATTAAAAATAATGCAAAAGATGGATTTATTTCACGAGATTAAATTATACACCAATGAAATGACATTTATAACAGATAAATATTAAAACTTCCTATCAGATATAATTCATAAGTCTATACGTTCAACAGAACTGAACTTCACAGGTAATTTAGATGCAATCCAATTTGGATCTCTCATTAATGATCTTGGATCACCAACAAGTGGTGATATTTTCTTTGTAATATTTTCATAACTATCTTCTTGTTCTTTATATTCTCTAATGACTGTATTTTCTAGGAAATCAATATATAATCTTGTATCTCTTACTCTAAAAATAACATTATCAACTCTTAAAAAGAATCTGCAAAGTAATAATAATCTTTCAGGCATAACTCTAATTTTACAACTTAATACAGATATACCATTATCACCTAATTCATCTTCATAAAGCACCATTTCATCAAAGAATAAAATTGGATCAGGTCTTTTCAATTTATCAATTGGAATTTTTTTATCAGCATCTTCAGTTGGTAGTAATTGAGAATCATTTAATAAAGTACCTTTATAATCTGTTGAATAAGTCCAATCAAAAGGTTTTACTATACCTCTAACTTCATCAGTATTATGTTTTCTTGTACTAAACCATTCTTTAGAATATGAAACTTTAATTAAATCTTTACCTGTTGTATCAACTAAATCTAATGCATTTGGTGTATTAAAAGATATTGTCCAATTTTTTACTTTATTCTTAACTTCGATTTTATTATGACCAAAAATCATTTCTGGTAAAGGTATTCCTAATCTATTTGATTCATAATCAATTTCATCACTACTTAATATAGGTCTTTTTGTTGTATATATTTCCCAATCATTGATTGATATTGAAGGTGTTTCTATTATTGGGAAATTTGCTACTGGTGATGGAATAATAACTGAACCACAATGAGCACATTGAGGATTTTTACAATTTTCAGTATCATGAACAGATGATGATTTTGCTGGAACAGATACATTTACCTTTGTAATTGGCATAGTTGTTGAACTAAAATTTGGAATTGGAGTACCAGATGTTTCTAATGGTGGATCCATTGCTTCTGTATCAACGGGTTGTCTTTTAATACTTATCTTTGGTGAATTGGGTACTTTAAATTTAGTCATATTACTATTGATATTAGCAGTTGTAATTGGGATTCTTGTATTGTTTTGATTAGTTGGGTCTCTAGCTCTAACAGTTCTTGCAAACATTTCTCTTGCAGAGTTGATTTCAATAGTATTTATACCACTTCTACCTAATGGATTGTTGCTGGTGGCCATTGAGCTTGGAAATCTTGAACTAGGTACACCAGTATCTCTACTTGGAGTAATTTTATCTCTCTGTTGACTCATTCTCAGATGTATTTAACCTTTTTATAGAGGAATTTAGTATATCGTTTAGAAAGTTGAAAAAGTCAGAAAGGTGTCTTTTTAATTTTTTTCTTCATGACTATTTTTTTTTAGGTGGAAAATAAAAAACAAAGAAATCAAACCACATCAAATTCAAATTACACTTATTTATTTTATCAACATTGACACATTCATCAAATATTTAATAGCTAATTTAATACAATGAAGATACTCAAGAGACCTATTAGTTCAATCTTTGTCTCCATAATAACACTATTTGCTCTTTTTTACTTTCTAAAAACAACAGAGACGTTAAATGATCCCAAACCAATAAATCCACACGTTGACACAAATAACATTGTCAATTCTGGTGAAAGCTTTAATGATCTTGTATATAAAGAAGAAACAATAGTTGATCTACCTTTTATGCCTCAAATGACCAATGAAACTTTAAAAG
This sequence comes from Ruyongia namnaoensis, assembly GCA_030563805.1. NCBI lineage: Eukaryota > Fungi > Ascomycota > Saccharomycetes > Phaffomycetales > Wickerhamomycetaceae > Ruyongia > Ruyongia namnaoensis. The sequence continues at coordinate 228,511 of JAJMKA010000008.1, forward strand.
CTGAACTAGGTAACGCAGCTTGGAAATTATTTCATACAATATTAGCAAGATATCCAGATACACCAACAGATGAAGAACGTGAAACATTAAGACAATATATTTATCTATTTGCTAAAGTATATCCTTGTGGTGATTGTGCAAGACATTTCATACAGTTACTGAAAGATTTCCCACCACAAACTTCTTCTAAACAAATTGCTGCTGTATGGGGTTGTCATATACATAATAAAGTTAATGAAAGATTAGGACATCCTCAATATGATTGTGCTCACATTATAGAAGATTATGATTGTGGATGTGGTGATGATGAACAAACACCTGATGATACTTTACCTGATTCTTCAACCCTTTTACAATTTGAATTAGAAAAGGAAGAAAAGCAATTAGGTGGTTAGTTGATAAGGGGAGATGAGATAAGCTTATATATGGGTATGTTTTTTTCTAATGACTTTATAACGTTTAACTAATTGTATTTATTTGTATTTACTTCAGAGATTTATTTATATATAGATATATTGTTAATTCATCTGGGAACGTAGATAACTACAAAATAATTTTTGTAAAAAGAATTATATTTAAACATTAAAACTAACTAAACTTATGAAACTGAACTAGAAATAAATAACATTGACAACTGAAATTGTGGTTGGCATGAAAGAATTTAAGAAATTGATACTATAAAATTAAAAATACATTGGCCTTTGGGTATATACCATACTTATTCATTATGATTGTCCATTTAAATTAATTTGATTGATTCAAAATTGATCATATTGAATCTCTTATGATTTTGAATAAAAGAAAATAAAGTAATGGTTTATTTGTAGAACATCACATATTTAAATTATATTACATTATTGTACAACATCCACCTCCATTCCCCATCTCTTTACTTTCACTCATCATTGAACCTCTCGCCTGTTGATATTTATTAACTCTGAAAGGATTTTCACCTGGTCTCATCTGTCCCCAAATTTCTGGTAATGTATAATCTTTATGAGATTGTGTATAATCCATTATATTGAAAGAAGCATTACTTGCATATATTCTATCTCTTGCTAAATTTTCTTTCGATCTTTCATTAAGTTCTGAGATTCTTTGTAATTTTAATTGTAATAATCTTTCTTGAACATTTATTTGTCTTGTACTGGGCGAATCTGTAATTTCTTGCGTCTGTATATCTGATTCTGTACTTGTGCTTTGATTATATGAGTTAAATAAAGGTGTTGTTGGTGGTTCTTCGTAGTCCATTATGTATGATTATTGAGTTTAAAATATTAATCTAAAATGTGAATAGTCTGGAATGTGTAACTCTTCCTCGGGTGGTGTTTAAAGAAATGATTCAAGAAAGATGGTTGAGTAGTAATTAGGTCTGTTAATGGTTTCAAATTGTTAAATCTGTTTGTAAATAACTTATTTTGCTTTATTTAATGACTTCTCCAAATTCAAAAATAAATAAATGTTGAAGATAATTTTAAAAAACGATGACTTGATTTGTGATAGTAAATGATGTATAAATTAATAAATAAGTATAGTTTGTATGAACTTTATGTAAATATAGGTTATGAAGAAGTTTGAAATGTAGAAATAAAGGAAGAATGCTTATAAATTTGAAAGTTGAAACCAATTACCAGCCAAATTAGAAATGAAAAATTAATTTCTTGTTTGGGATTTTAGAAGCCGTTATAGTTTATAACAATGAATGTACTAAATTATTTCAATTTATGAAGAAATATTGTTAATCGATGTTTAATTTAATACGTTAAAGAGGAAAGTTATACAATAGGTTGACCAATTCTAAATATATATTTCATTAACTTTATCTCAAACCAGGTATATAATTAATCAAAACTAATCTTGTCTGAAAGCGTTTAAAAGAGAAGGTGTAAATTTTTATAACCGTAGAATGCCAAAACTCAAAACTAAAATATTTTCAAATTAATAGCCTAAAATCGCAACGAAAATCTTTAATGTTATAGTGTAGTTGTATATTATATTGATCATCATTATCTACCGGTGATTGAACCTTGTATATTTGTACTTAATCGAAAGATAATACCTTCAATATTTTTAATGACACAAAAAGCGAGTTACCATACGCCTCAATTCATATAAAAAGTGCTTCTGGTTGGAATCGAAGCGGTCGAAATTTCTCAAAAGTTCGGAGTTAATTTTCAAAGGTTCGGAATTAAAACTGTGGAAAGTTCCCCCCATCGGGTTTAAAAAAAGTGGGTTGATACTAAAATGAAAAACTTTCTATAAAATTTCAACTCTCCTTCCTTTCAGTTTGATTCAGATAAAGGGTATAATCAACCAATCATTCAAATATCATACTCTATTAACTATTAATTATGGGTAAAGACTTATTGAGCTGGAGCCTTTCCGCTTTGCTGCTTATAGGTGGATCAATTGGGTTTATGTAAGTAAATTTCCCTCCAACCACTCCGATCACATTACTAAGTACTAACAATTATATTTTGAATAGTAAGAAGGGCTCAAAGGCATCACTCATTGCTGGTGTAGTATTCTCAATTCTATATTCAATTGCTGCTTATCTCATAACGAAAGGTGGTGAAACTGCTTCAAAAGGTATCACGTTTTCATTGTTAAATTCTTCAGTATTATTGATCACTGGAATAATAAGAGGAGCTCCTTCAAAATTTACAAAACCTGTTCCTATAATTTTAACTATATTAGGTTTAATTGGTACATTTTATTATAGTTCTATATATTTCAATTAAAATGATCAATGATGAATCATGAAATATAAATGTTAGTTAAATTAAAATAAATGTCGTAATATGAAATATTAGTAAATAATGCTTTATCAGTAAACTTAAAAAAAATAGTAACGAAAAATTCAGATGTAACGGTTATTGAATATTGGATCAACAAATTGATTTAATTGTACTAACTACTACTAGTAACCAGTTCCTCTAATAGCCTTTTAAAGGCGAACACATTGGCCTGTGGCTGTTAGTCCTCTTATTTCATTATATCATTACGTTTTTTAAAGATCAAAGTTTGGAGAAATCTTCGCTATTACCAATAGAGGTCGTTATTCCAGTTTTAATGATTAACTTTGATTAATTATATAAATGGAGGCACATCCTCTTCTTGAATATTTAATTTCAATTCTCAATTGTATCAATTAATTATAACGAAACACATTTTAAACAACTGAACAATGGGTCAACAAATCTCTTCAGAAGGTACACCATCTTACTTTGTGGATATTCCAAATCAAGGTAAACTAGAAGGTAGTATTTTAAATTCAACAAAGTACAACAAACCATCAACTATTAGATTTACTAAAGTTCCTTATGCTTTACCAGCAACTGGTGAACATCGTTGGAGATTACCAAGACCAATTCCTGAAGATTATGATTATACAGGTAAATATAGAGAATACGGTTTACCAGGTTCACATCCACCAGTTTCAGATCCAAGTTTCAATTATCCAAAAGAACCAACTACAGAAGATATTACTTATTTAAACATTTGGATCCCATCAGATGAATCTAAAAAACCAAAAGAAGGTTGGCCAGTTTATTTCTATATCCATGGTGGTTGGTTACAATATGGTAGTAGTAATAATGAACATATTCATACAGTTGATATTTTTAATGGGGATTTTGATAAAAGTTTTATTTTAGTTACACCAAATTATAGATTAAGTATGTATGGTTTTATGTGTTGTAAAGAATTATTAGAAGAAGATCCAATGAATTCAAACTTTGGTTTTTGGGATCAAAGACAAGCTTTAGAATGGACTAATAAATATATTAAATATTTTGGTGGTAATGCTGATCAAATTACTGTTGGTGGTATTAGTGCAGGTTCATATTCAACATTTTATCAATTAGCATATGAATTATATAATCCACAAGTTAAACAATTGATTAAACAAGTTGTTTTAAATTCAAATGGTGTTTGGTCACAACCAAAGACTTTTGAAGAATTACAAGGTCAATTCGATGAAATTATTTCAAAATTAGGTATTGATTCAACACTTTCTGGTAAAGATAAATTAAAAGAATTAAGAAAATTAGATATTGATTTCCTTGAAGATTTTATTGTAACTTTAAAGATGCATACTTTTAGAGCTGTTACTGATGATAAATTTATTTCTTCTTCAATTTTAAAGGATATTGCAAGTGGTAAATTTGGTAAATTATTAAAAGATAAAGGTGTTAAAATTTTGATTGGTGAAGTTAATAATGAACCATGGAAATATTCAATGTTATATACACCAAAGACATTAGAAGAATTAGAAATTCAAATTGAAAATTATTATACTAAAAAGATTGTACCTACATTATATGATCTTTACACTGTTAATGAAGATTTGAAAGAACCTGTTGAAGCTGAAGATTTAAGAATTAAATTTGGTCATATTGTTGGTGATGGTCAAGTTTATGTATCATCAAGAGGTTTCATTAATGCTATCTCTGGTGAAGGTGGTGTTGATCCAAAAGATATTTATAGATATAGAAATTCATATAGAGCTGAATATGTTACAAAGGCTGTTCCAAAAGAATTGAAAGTTATTCATGGTGCTGATATGCCTCTTTGGTTCTATGCTTTAAGAAATGGTGCTACTGAAGAAGAAGGAAACTTTATGAAAGAATTCTTTGTTCCATTTAATGATTTCTTAACTTTTGATTTTGAAAAGATGACCCAAAACTGGCCTTCTGGTGATGTTACAAAGCATAGACATTTCAATTCAGATGGTAGTTTCACTTATGAAGATGATGAATACTGGGATTGGTCAATGAAGGTTATCAAAGAAGTTTATAAAGCTCAATTAGAATAGATATTTGTGTATAACATTAATTAGATACTATTATGACAAAAAAATTATGTAATCCATCTGGTGCCCCCATTAAAAAAAATTGTAACGATAAAGTGGCTCTTCTTCTTTCTTAAACCAGTAGCCAGTTAATACTCCTCTCTTTAATCATGACATCGACAATAGATCAAGCTACAATAGATAAATATGTCACTCTTGGAACACAATCTAAACCAAAGACTTTTTGGGAGAGATGGAAAATCATTCTTTTTGGATCACAATTTGAAAATTTATTAGTAGCTGATGAATCATTCAATCAATTCAATGGAGAGTTTCAAACTATTAAAGGTGTAAAGACACATGTTTTAAAACTATTCAATAACAATATAGAAACAGAAACAGTATCAAAGAAACCTCTACTGGTATTTATTCATGGATTAGGTGGTCAATTGAATCAATTTGATGAATGTTTTAATTATTTCCATAATCAATTAAATTATGATATTTTATCATTTGATCTATTAGGTTTTGGTAAAACATATTATCATACTGATTATTCATTAGATTCATTAGTATCATTTAGTCAAGAAATTATTAAGCAAAATATAAATGATGATTCAAATAGAGAAATAATATTAATTGGACATTCATATGGTTGTGAAATTTCAATGGGATTAGGAAATAAGAATGAAGAAAATGGATTAAATATAATAAAGACAGTATTAATTACACCACCAAATACTAATAGAAATGTTATGTTTAAACATAAAGTATTACTTAGAATTATGAATTATTTCCCAATGTTATTTGATTTTGTTAGAAAATTTGATAGATTAAAGAATCTTGAATCAAAATCATTAAATAGAATTATTATATCACAAGAGAATTATTTTAGATTAAAACAATTTAGAATCAATATATTATCAAATTCTAAAACATTAATTAAATATTTATTTCATTATAAAAATATAAAACCAAAGATTACAGATGTTAATAAAATTTTAATTATTGATGCAGATTCTGATAAAGTTACAAGTTTTGGAGGTAAATCTTATAATGATGTTACAAATTATATTGTATTACATGGAGGTCATAATCTTATGTTTGATGCTTATGATGAATTGAATCAAAGAATTTATGATTTTATAAATACAAATTAAATGTATATTGTTGAAAATACCCAAATATTGAAGCTATTGGAGAGATTTTTAAACGTAATAAAATATAAATTCGAATTCAAATCATCATATAAAACTAATTAATTATATCCATTACCTTCTTATTCAAAACACAAAGAAACCAATCAATACTATTGTTTAAAGGTTTAAAGTGGAATTTATACAATTTGCTTAGTCATCCACATTTTTCTTTGGAGGAATTTTTTAGGGAATTTTTTATTCTTCAAAAACTCTTTTCTCTTTATTTTATATTTATTGAATTAAAATCAATATCAATTGTAAAAATGGTATGTAGTATTGATGGATTAATGATATAATTGGATTCCAATAATTAATATAATTGAATTTGGGATTTCATTTTGATTTTTTTGGGAAAGAGAGACTAACATTATGTATTTTTAGGAACATCCTTCATATACTTTATCAGGTCTACTACTAGTTGGTGGTGTTATGGGTTATATTAAAAAGAAATCCATCCCATCATTAGCTGCTGGTGTTGTTTTCTCAGGTGCTTTTGCCACTGCTGGTTATCTTTTAAAGAATAATGCTGATTGGGGTTTAGAATTAGCACTTGGTTCATCTTCGTTGATTTTAGCTGCTGGTATTTCAAGAGGTATTCCAGTTGGGTTTAAAAAACCAGTTCCAGTTATTTTAACAGTTTTAGGTCTTTTAAGTACTGGTTATTATGGTAAGAAGTATAATGAATTCTATCCAATTTTTTAAGATGAATTAGAAAAGAGATTTCAATATTTTATAAAATTATTAAAAAATTAAAAATCTGTACATAAATATAATTTATAACTTTATAAATATTCTAAATCATTTGTAATTTCTATAAGGTCTACAATTAAGATGAATTTAAAGAATTTTAAGTTTAATAATTTAAAATAATTATTGTATTAAAAGGGATTTATAAATGTCTATTTCTTTGAAAACAAGAAGATAACTAATGCATTCTTTCAACAAAAGTATCATCCTTTATTTTAATTTATATATAAACATTTATCATGAATATTGATAGATCATAGATCACTCATATTTAATATTGCAAATAATATTAAATAGCCAAATTGTACTAAATCAAACATAACAGAATTCGACAACTAGAACATAAAACCGATATCTAAAGAAGTACAATCACAATGAGTGAACTCGTTACTATTACTTCATGATTTTCAAAATTCAATTCCTCTTGTTCCTGGACTTGAGCCTTCCATGGATAATATAATTCTTTGGTCAGTCTTAGTTAGTAAATTTAAATAATCGCTTTTTAAACAATTTTGATATTGAATCATTCTCATTCTATATCAAACCAAACAAATTGACATCTAGCAATAACTTTATTAGAGTTCCAATAAAGAGATATGAAGCTGTAATTACTGATATCATCATTACTATTACTTCAAATTAAATTAAAAAGATGAAATGAGAAATGAAGGAAATTTTGAGCTTTTATAGTTTATTTAAAAAAAAATTAATCTTTGCTATTAAAAACTTGTATAATAATTAACATTATTTATTTGGTAATTACTAATTACTAATAATATTACTTGTAAGAGTTTATAATATTTAAATCATTAATATAAGTTTTTTATTTCGTAGTCTACTATAATGGAGTTTGAACAAATAAATTATAATATTTATTTATTGTATTATTTAAAAGGAGGGATTAAATGTTTTAATTTCTTTGCAGAAAATAAGAATATTAGATAACTAATGTATTCTTTCAACAAAAGCTTCATTTATTCAATTTTAACATTTAATTGATTATTTGACAGTAGATGAGAATAACCTCTTTCAATAAACGATTTGCCAAATTTCACTTCTATTCTCTAACACAACATTTGCATTGTATGAAAGAAATTACATTAATCTAACAGTTCAATCAATAAATAAATGAACCATCCATATTAAGGTGAAAAGGAGTGAAGGACTTAAATGTTTATGAATATTAGGAGATATATCCTATCTGAACTATCAAAACTATTTCAAATCACAACATTAGAAAATGTTCATTATGTAACTCTTTAGCCCACGCAAGACGATCTTGCCATATTGCAGTGTCCAAAATGTAATAACAATGGTCATAAAGCTGCAGACGTAGCACAATCAAGAAAGAAATTACAAATAAAAGTGATAGCTGAAAAAAATTTTTATTCTGTTTTACATCAGAACACCAGGGTCGTCTTTTTAGATTAACGCTTTTATTTAAAACTTTAATATTATCATTAATTTACTTTATTGTTTCTTTATAATTAGAACATGCTACATTGGTTAAATAATTAAAATTTAAATATATAATTAAGGTATAAAATATTATAAAATATGATTATGTGATCACCAGTATGATTGAATCCTCTTTTCCCCTAGGATTTCCAATCTTTTTAATAATAGAAAATTAGCATGCAGAATATATACTTCATCAATAAGTAGCATCAACAGTAGACATATTAATCTGTCTTGATATTGTAGTTTAATGAGATTGTATTAGTATAGGTCAGCAGTATTTAACAATAGTAATAGTAGTAACAGCAACGGTTTAAGCGTTTAAAAAGCAAAGTAATTTTGGTTCATAAGTCATTAGATCAATAGCATCAATATATTAGCTATTTATAATAATGGGTATGACAGACTTGATCTTCTACTTGAACTTGGAGCTTCTTTAATTGTACTTTCATCACTAGATATTGGTGAAACATTTGGAATGATGAAAGGTTTTGAAATTTGTGGAGCTAAGAATAAAACTTCTAATTTTTGGGCCATTTTTGCTTGATATATGATTTGAATAGTTTGTAAGTGATTTGATTAAATAATTATGAAAGTAAAATTGAAGAAAAGTAGAGGAAATAATTGTGTTTATATAGTTTTCTATTAGTCATTGAGGAGGTCATTTAGGTGGGCTGCACTCCAGATTTTAGAATTAGCTTAAACCCGTTTCTGCCTGGCTGCTGGGCTCACTCTGCCTAGAGATCTCTGCCTAAACTCATTTCGCTCTGCCTAAAGCTCTCGTCCCGGAACTAAAAAAATTTTTATGACACAAAATGACCATAATAAAGATAAAAGAAATAGGAAAGATTAAGAGCGTGGGATGGTTTATGGTTTATGATTTGTGGTTCATGATATCACAGTTCATAGTTCATAGGCCACAGTTATCATTTAGAACTACACTCAAAAACTTATATCATCACTAGAATCTGCTTCAATATAATAGCACTACAACAGCAATTAATACTCATGAAAGAAACAACTTTAGATTAAAAGTAAATAATAAATAGTCTTTGAATATAGCAATATTCGAGATTCCTCTTCTCCAAAATATGAAAACCAAACTTTAGAAAGCTTTATACTTTATATGATCGCAGATTCAAAATTGATTCAAAGCTTGATAATTGATTCAATATTAATCAAAATCATCACATATGGTTTTAACTCAAATGGTTCATGGTTCATCTGTCTGCTGTCATCATTAACTATGCATCTAGCAAGCTAAATAACCACCATCAACAGCAATAGTAGAACCTGTAATATAATTACTTGCATCACTGCATAAAAATACAACTGCTCCCATTAAATCTTCAGGTTTACCAAATCTTTCTAATGGAATTCTATCAAATATTTGTCTTGATCTAATTGGATCTTTCAATAATACATCTGTCATATCTGTTTCAATGTATCCTGGTGCAATTCCTGTAACATTAATACCTTTTGGTCCAAGATCAACTGATAAAGATTTTGTTAATCCTAATAATCCAGATTTTGATACTGTATATGCTGCTATTCCTTTACCACCATTATATGATACTAATGAACAAGTATTTACAATTTTACCTTTAATTCCTTCAGAAATCCAATAGTTTGCAAATGTTTGACATAATTGGAAAACTGATATTAAATTAACTTGTAAAACTTGATTAAAATCTTCAATTTTTGCATCTTGAGCTGTTGCTCTAATTCCCATACCTGCATTATTAACTAATGCATCAATTTTACCAGTTGGACTCAATTCAATTGCTTCTTTTAATAATTTATCAAAATCATCTCCTTTAATTGTTGACATATCATATCCTGATAATCTAAATACTCTTTTGGAATTATCATCATCATCTTTTGAAATATCTTTTAAAAATTTATCAAAATCTAATGAATTCTCTTTTCTTAAAATAATAATCAAATTACATTTTGCTTCTAATAATGCAATTGCCATTGAATAACCAATACCTCTACTTGCACCTGTAATTACAATAGTTTTATCTTTTAAAGAAAATAAATCTAAGATCCCCATTGTTTATAGTTTAATTTATAGATAATAATTATTGTTAAGCTCTGATATAGTTTTCTAATTGAATTATGTTTGAATCTAATAATGATAAAAGACTGGAGTATTTGATTATATGTATATACCTTATTGAGTCTGTTCAAAGGACAATTGATTGAAAGAATATAAGTCTAAATGACCCCTGAATCGTTGTATGATGTAAAATCTATAAATTTTAACTGCGCTTTTGTCAGCCGGACCATTAATTAACCAAAAATCTTTAAAAGGGCCAACAAAAATCCATAAGTAGTGATAAAATTGTGAACTAAATTTATAGCAATCATCTTCTATTCATCTCTTACCATATACTCAATAATTACATCGATATCATTACTCTAACACCATTAAAATTGCACTTTTTTCCAAAAAATTTCGGCGCAGTATCCGGGTAATTTTTGGTGTAATTTTCGTTAAAGGTGGCAGCGAGAGAAAAAAATTTGTAAAATGCCTGCTTAGCTTAGTGGTAGAGCGTTGCACTTGTAATGCAAAGGTCGCTAGTTCAAACCTGGCAGGAGGCATTTCTTTTTATTTTTTTGAATGTTTACGAAATTTTGATTTTATAATTCTTTTTTAATTGGTTTTAATTTTATTTTTTTTTTGGCCAATTGCTAATACTGATTCTTTGTGATTAGTATAATGTCTCTGGACTCTGATGCTTTATGAGACTGTAATCTTTCTGGTTGAAGTTATCATGATATTTATTCAGATTTAACAGTTAGTTATACTATTAAAACGTTTGAGTATATTCAAGGGTTAATTCTTATTGGATATTAATGTGGATGAGTAGATGAATTCAGCGCTTTGAATATGATTACTTTGATCTATTTCACTATAGCAGCAGTTCTACTTTGATATATTACTTTCCTAGTAGTATATGACAATTAATAAAAACAAGATACCTTCCTTTCTATTATAATATACAAAAACTATCAAGTGGATTACTGCTCTTTATATACATATTTCAATTGTAGATCCAACGGCATCATAATTCATATATATGAATCAATGTATTCACCTGATCATCTAAAAGGAAAGGCTTAAGTCACATAAGACTATAATAAAATTACATAAGCCAAAAGAGTCTAATGAATCGAACATTAACTCTGACTTATTTTGTTTAATACTTCTTACTGGTGCTTCAAAAAAAAACTAAACTACAAATATTTAAAAACTTATATATTATCATGCAGTAATTAAACCCCATGTATTCTTATTGCATTGTATGCATAAAATTATAAAATAAATAAATAAATATTCTTATGATTCATTAGCCATTATTTGATTCGATGAGCAGCTTTAAAAGTAGCTTCATCAATCATCATTATATCACTATCACTTCCACTACTACTATCATAAGCATCAAAATTATAACGATCATAATTAACAACATTATTCCTATTGTTATTATTGGAGCTATCTCTTTGTGAAGAACTACTAACTGATATTGTATTATTCAAACTTCTATTGAAACTTCTATTCTGTAAACGTTGGAGTTCTTCCTCACCCTCTTCATCACTTGAAACTCCTTCAAACATTGTATTATCTTTACCAATCTTTGGAATAAAATCTTTTGATCTATTAGTATTTGTAATAGGTGGTTTAACCGGTGTTGAAACTGGGCTCTTAGATGGATTTTTGATTTGTTCATGTCTTAAATTTATTGAAGGTGGTACCAATGATCCAAGTAATTTACTTCTAATAGGTTCTGGATTATTCTTGGTGTTATTAGTTGAAGATGATGGTATATTAGCAACAGACTTCTTTGGAACGATTTGTGGAGTAACTTTAGTTGATTTTGATGGTATATCTTCTTCATCTGACATAACAAATAAATCATTCAATTTCAAATCAGCAGGTGATACATCTTTCTTGAATTTAGATAACGATGACATTGGTAAATTTGAAGTACTAGCACTTTTGTTGGAAGATATTTTAGGTGGTGATGATGAAGGTGGTATGACATTAGCAGATTTATTAGCAGATATTTGAGATGGTGATGGTGTATTACTCTTAGCAGTAACTTTTTTAGTTGTAATATCAATAGGTGCTTTTCTCTTTGGTGGTTTCATAAGTGGTTTTGGTTGAGATAAAGGATTGGTCTTATTATTTGCTAAAGGATTATTCAGTCTTGTAATACCACTTGTAGTTCTTAGTGGAGGTGTCTTCAATCTTGTTGGGTCACTTGGTGTAGCACGTTTGGTTTTAGCAGTCTTTAGAACTGGAAGATTTAATTCTCTTTTAACTTCATTCTTACCATCTTTTTTGATTTTCTTTCTTGAAATAATATCATCTAAAGTAGAATCATCACTATCTGGTGAAACAGATCTATTTAAGGATAACCCCTTCTTCATTCTTCTCTGTCTTATTTCATCTCTTGCCTTATTCTTTTCCAGTTTAGAAAACTTTGATGGTGACTTATCTCTCTCAATTTCATTCTTCTTTTTCATTCTTCTTCTATTTCTTTCTTCTTCAGATACTAAATTTGTTTCAAGATCAGCTATTTCATTATCAACCTTACTTCTAGATTTCTTAACTTTCTTTTTTCCTCTGTCTCTACTGTTATTTTGTTCAAATTCCACAAAATTATCATCAACAATAAAATCATCTTCTTCACTTGCACTAATATATTCCCATTTAGAAGATGTATCAGGTTTTTTGGCCTTAGCTAGACCAGCACGATCATAAGGTTTAATTTTTCCATGTCTTCTTCTCTTTCTTTTCATAGAATATGATTCATCAGAAGAACTATCAGATGACTCATCTTCAGCACTACTATCAATAACTCTTTGTGAATTTTCCCCGAAAAGTGAATCATTAGCAGATTTATAATCTTCATCATCAGAATTTTCTTCATGATCATTGTTATCTTCTTCATTACTTGACTCTTCTGACGTTGAAGAAGATTGGTCACTATCTGTAAATATAATTTGATTAATAGTTGATTTCTTTGAATTATTTTTATTATTGGATCTTGGAGATGAATGATCAGTTGCAAGTGTTGATGATTGAGGTGACAATGGTCTAACAAAATTCAGAGTAGGATGATTGCTTATAATTTTTGAACTTATTGGAAGACTAGCAATTAATTGTTTTTCATCACTATTATTCTTAACATTTGCAATAGCATTACTATTATTGTTGTTGTTGTTATCTATGATATTATTGTCATTATTGATATTTGTTATGCTGTTATTATTGTTATTAATATTTTGATCATTCTTAATTTCATTTGAATCTTCTTGTGGAACAGATGAAAGATCTTGTTCAAATAAATAATCAATATTTTCACTATGTTGAGAACCTTCTTCATTGATATCATTACCACTTGTATTAATTTGAATGGTACTGTTATTAATTTGTCTCTTCTTCAGACTATTTAATGAAACTTGTCTCTTTGAGGGTATAAAAATATTAGATGATATAGTAGGTTTCTTCAAAGTCGGTGCTGATGATAAGTTTATGTTATTGCTGTTAACTATAGGAATTGGTAGAGCAGTAGGTTGAGTTGTATTAATATTGTTTTTAATATTTGTAATATTCATTGGATTTGAAGTATTGAATGGGATATTTTGAACATTCATAGGTATTTGTTGAGAAAATGGAATACTTTGATTTATTGGCATTGATTGAGGAAATTGGATGTTACTATTTTGACCTATTTGATTTTGAATTTGATTTTGATTGGCCAAATTATCAACAGATAATGGTTGTATAGCATTTACATGATTCTTTATATCAAGTAATTGATTCACAGATGGTAGTACTTGGTTTATAGTATTTTGAACGTTGGGAACATTTGAAAGATGACTTAAATTATTTCTTAATAAATTATTATTGGAAGCAGCAGTGTTGTTGGTAGGCTGCTGCTGTGGTTGTTGTTGACTGTTGTCATTTGACAATGCTGATGTTAGGTAACTTGCAGGTAAACTTTCAATATCATTGCTTGTATTTGTTGTTGGTTGAATTGTTTGACCACCAAACAATGTGGGTATCATTGTATCATCATCTTGAATGACAGAAGGAGGAACAGAAATTGAAGAATCAAAACTTTGTACATCACTATTGGGTATCATATGATTAGTTACATTATTTTGTAAGTTATTTGAAGTTGTAGGAGATTGATAAAGGTATTGTTGATAATTTGAATTTATTGAAATTGGACTTGTATTATTTATTGAACCATTTTGCATCAAATCTGAAGGATAATTGATATTACTTTTTGGATTACTAAAGGATGAAGAAGTTTGATCAAAATTGGGTAGATTTGGATTATTCAAAAATCTTTGTTGTTGTAGTTTTTCTCTATTAAATTTGATGTTATTATTGCTGTTAATGTTGTTGTTGTTATTATTGATTAAAGGTCTTTGTGGTTGCCTGTTTATATTCCTTGAAGTAGCATAAAAATTTTCAACGGTACTATTAGTAGAATTTGCAATCTGTTTACGATGCTTTGCCAACTTTTGTTTCATATAATCTTTAAGTTGTTGAGTAGTTATATACCTTTTGTGTTTCTTTAAATTTTCATTAACGTGATGCTCAGAGTCAGAATCACTGTCCAAGGTCTCTATCCTCTGGATGAGTTTGCCCTTGAGAGCATTCTGTGTGTTGTTGGTCTTGTTTAGACCCATAGATGTAACCTATAGATATGATTTAACTATCAGAACAGTTCTCAAATTCTCTTCAAGATGTAAACAAACAACACAATTTTTTACTTATAAAAAAAAAAAAAAAAATACAAAAACAATCAGCACGTGACATCTGGACACCAAAAAATAAATCATTTAAAAAGTCACGTGATTTATTTTTTTAATTTTATTTGGCGGTAAATTTTTTATAAGATCGAAAAGGGATAAATCTTAATGCTTTTTGATCTCTTTTAGAATTCTGTATATAAAAGGACACTATGGTTGATTCAGATGCCATCACTATCACTTGCTCTCTCTCTGATGTACAATCTCCTACACAACCATCAACAGATACAACCTCACCACTTCAAATAGCTGGAAACTTCACACAATGGACTCCACAGCAAATGTCAAAAGATATTGATCTCGATGGCAAATACAAATATTCAATCCCAACAATTGATCAATCAACACCTGAAAAGTTGTACTTCAAGTTCATACTCAACGATCAATGGCTCACTTCTTCTAAATACTCTATCGAAACAGACGATATGGGGAATGAGAACAACACCTTGCTTATAACCTCCATTAAACCAACTGGTGATAGCAATAAAAACAGTGATGTTATATCTATAAGATCAACAACTTCAAGTAACAATGAACCAGTCCCTATTCCTCAATCTGATACCATAGTTCATCAAGTTTCACCACCAACAGATCAAAACACCACTATCAGATCAACAACTAGTAATAGCAACTATAACTATGTCAATAATAATAACACGGTAAGATCAAATAAAACAATTCCACAAATCCCTATTCAATTCAACAACCAAACAAATAATAATTCAAACAATAATTCAACTGGAACTGATCAAGATCATACTGCCGATAACTTGGGTTTCTTTGCTGTTCTAATTCAAATGATTGTCAACTTTTTTAAATCATGGTTCTTATCAGGTGGAGATTCTAATAGAGTCTAATTTAAAGCACCCTTTTGACTTTATCAATTATCAATTATGGTGCTTATTTGCCATTGATACCATTTAGTTGATTACATCCCTTCTTTAATATTCATAATCTTTGTTTCTTCTAGCTACTTTTCAAGTATTAATCTTAATAATATCATTGAACTAATTCTGTGTAAATAGGTGACTGCTTACAATACAGCCATTGTTCTAATATATTTTATTTTCTTGCAGATATATAGTTATTGTATCATTGTTCATTTAATTATGATCCAATTAATCGCCAAATGAATGTAAATTATTGTAGAGAAAACTATGAGAAAGTACTAGAAAAAAATTGTAACTTATTAACAAGAAATTTATTATACTAATAATATGTAAAAACTAATTAATTAATAATAATAATAATCTATAACCTTAATTCTAATTTTTTTTAAAACTTTTGTAAATGTGTTCTTTTAATTTTAATGAAAATATTTAAATTTGAAATAAATGGAAATAAAGAAATAAAATGAACTAAAGAGAAAAAGATCATGTAAACAAAAAAAAAAAGTATTAATAATAAAATAAAAAAACATCTCAATAATTCTTAAAAATTAATTTGATGATGATAATGATGATGATTAAAAAATGATATGTAAAAATATGAAAATAAGGATATAAAAATGTCTTGAAATGAAAGTTGAAAATAAATGAATGAAATAAAAAAAAAGTTGAATTCAATGGATCATAATTTAAACAATAACAATAAGTGATAATAATAGTGATAATAAAAATAATAAATGAATGAATGGAATGGAATTTTTTTGATGTAAAATGTAAATATAATGTAAATGTAGTTCAATAAAATAAATGTAAAATAAAACAATAACAATAAAAGGAGTGACCAATAATAATTAAATGAATGAATGTAAAATATAAAATAAATGAAAAATATGAAATGTAATGATGAATAATAATTGCTTAATGATTAATTAATTGATGATTTTAATAATAATAAAAATGATGATGATAATAACTGAATGATGAAAAATAGTCAAAAAAAAGCACAAATCATAATAAATAAGATAAACCATTAGTTAATAATAATAATTGATTAATTAAAAACTGCAAACCATAACAAAGAAAAGGGTATAAACATGAAAAAAGAGAAAACCACAATGATCTAAATAAAGAAAAATCTTAATTCTTAACAAATTGTCTTGGAATATTACCACATCTATCTTTACCAAAATTAATTTTTAATTCTTTAAAATCATCATCAATTTTAATTTTATCAATTGCTAAAATTGCATTTGAAATATTTGTAAAATTAATAAATGCACAATTTTTTTCAACAAGATAATTAATTTGTTCAATTTCACCAAATTTAATTAATTTTTCTCTTAAATTTTGTTCATTATATCTTGAATCATTAATATCAATATTACCAATATAAATATTTCTTGATGCACCTGAACTAACAGCTAAAGTTAAAGCACTTGATAATGGACCAGAATGTTTACCCCAACCAATTTTAATTCTTCTATTATGAATAATTAAACCATTTAATTGTGACATTGCAAAGAATTGAGCAGCAGCAATTGGATCAATAAAAGTTATAAAACAAATATGTCTTTCTTCTAAATATTTAATTGATTGTAATAAACCACCTCTAACAACATTACAAATTTCTTCAATTTTAACATCTTTTGGTAAATTACCTAAATAAACAGTTCTATTACCAAGATTATTTGCACCACCAGCAGTTGTAGCAATTGCAGCAGCTGCAGCACTTTGTTGTAAAAGAGTAGTTGAAATAAATTCTCTATCAGCATTAGTAACTAAATGTTCCATACCTGGAGCTAAACCTAAATATTGAGCAGCATTATGTTGTTGAGTCTTTGTAATAAAAGCACATCTATCTTTACCATAGAAAATTTTTTTATTAGTATAAAAATCATTAACAGTACTTAAATTTGTAACACATTTAATAGCACTTAAAATTGAACAAAAATGAACAAATGCAATACCTTTATCATTTAAAATTTTAATTGTATCAATTTGACCAAATTCTTTTAAATCATTTGTTAAAGTTTCTTCAGTGATAAATTTTGGTAAATTACCAATATAAACATTTCTTGTTGCACCATCTTTTTGAATATTATCAAAAACTTTTTGACTTAATGGATGATTCTTACCCCAACCAATTTTAATATCATTATCTCTAATATTTAATCTTTTTAAGATAGCATCAGAATGAAATAATAAAGCACTTGGTTCATCCAAGAATGAAATGAAAGCACACATTTTATCAGGTAAGATTTTAACATTTTCAATAACACCAGATCTAACATGATCTAATAATTCTTTTGGAGTTATATCAGAAGGAATATTACCTAAATAAACAGTTCTACTTGGAGCAGTTGACATATTTTGATTTTGGAAATCATGACCTGATGAAGTTGGAGCAGTATCTAATAAACGTTCATTGTTTGATAAGAAATCATTATAAGTTTCTTGAGAACTTGGAGGAATAAAATCATCTTGTTGTAAATTTTCATAAAATTGTTCTAATTGAGGATTTAAACCTTGTTGTTGTTGTAATAAATGTTGTTGTTGTTGTTGTTGAATCAACTGTTGTTGTTGCAAAGAAGTTAAACCAGAGATTGAGTTTGGGTTTGATTGAGGTTGTTGTTGTTGTTGAGCGTATTGGGCAACGACATGTTGTTGATAATCAGCGTATTCTTGATTTAAAAAATCTTGATGATCATCATAATCATTTTGACCAGGGAATCTACCACCATTGTATTGCAATTGAGGAGAGTTGACAAGGACTTGTTGGGCAATGTTTGGATAGTTCATATCATAAGGGTATAGAGATTGCATTTTGGATTAATAAAGCTATTTCTGGTTTAAATAGGAAAGTTATTTTTTTCTTTTTTTTTTAAGAGTGATAAGATTAGAGAATAGATCTGAAGAGGATAGTAACGAGAGAGTGATTGTCTTGTTGTTGAATAGTTTGTGGATCAGTTCTTTTGTTTCTTAAATGTTATTTTAATGATTTCAGCTTTTCCAAAAAAATTGTAGTTTGAGATTTCGAGCAGCCAGATCTTAAATTAATGAATGAAATTGAAGCAACAAATCTAAGCTTTATTTTAAATTAAATAAAAAGACTTGAAGTTATGAAGAAAGTAATTAAAGCTATTAAAGTATTTTTTCTATCAGGAATTGAATTGATGAATTGAATGAATTGAAATTAAATTGAAGTTGAAATTGAATTTAAGATATAATAAAATTAAAAGTTAAGATATAATATAATAAATCAGTTTAAAGAACAACGCAAAACAGTCAATAAATAAAAAGAAAAAAGAGGTAGAAAAGAGGGCGTGTGTTGGTGTGGGTGAAGTGAAGTGAAGTGAAGCAAGTACTGGGACTGTAACAATAAAGAACAGAGAGTGTTAAAGAGAATGACAGTTGAATTCTTTTGATTCAAAGTTTTTGTTAAAAGAGAAAAAAGGAATTTATTTAAGAAAAAAATATATTTCAGATTTCAAAAAAATGAAAAATTTTATGGTTTGAGCAACAATTTGAATTTTAATGTTAACAGACTAGTTGGTTTGGCTGTGTGGTTTGTATCAGTTGTGGGTTTGTAGTTTGTAGTTTGAGTTTAGGTTTGGGTTCAGTGAGGGTGCTGGTCTTGTTGTCTCTTAGTGTCCTTCTCTTTTATATGTTCAAAGATATCTACAATGAGCAATTAATACTCATGAAACAGAATATACATCAGTGAATCTATATTAAGATCATTTCAACTATTACAAGACATTTATCTATATTTAATTCTCATGATGTTTTCTGTAAAAAGTGTTCGCAATCAAATAAAACAAATGGACAACGTAGCAACAAATATATGCTCTTACATATCAACATCTGTCTCTGCTTCAGATGAATTCTCTTCTTCTAAACTCTCTGGGCTTAATATTGGCTCATCTGGGGTATCCTTTTGAGTCTCGGTTTCAATTGGATTCGTCTCACTAACGCTAATATCTTTTTGTGTTGAATCTTCATCATCATTATTTAAATTCTCTTCTTCACCTTCATCTTCTTCAACAACACTCTCAATAATTCTAGATTTATCATCTTTACTAGCATCATTAATACTTCTTGTAGTAAATTCAAACCTTAATGAATCTTGTGTAGATGCTAATGGCAACGCCTTAACTATTCCTGTTTCATTTTCTTCATTAGTTTCTTCTCCTTCTAACTTAACTTTGGTTTTCACTATATCACCTTCTTCTTTGTTACTTGTTACCTTCTCATCATCATCAACATCCACAGTTGACCCAACATCTGTATCTTCAAATTCGGTCTCTTGTTCTTGTTCTAAAAATGGAACTTCTTCTGTTGGTGATTCTTTTTTAATTATATGACCACGTCCACGTCTAACTCTTCCTGAAATTGAATCCTTACTCTCTTCTTCATCTTCATCATCTTCAACTTTTACCTTTGCTGAAACGTCATTGATTTTCCTCTTCTTCTTATTAGGACTG
Source organism: Ruyongia namnaoensis (assembly GCA_030563805.1). Taxonomy (NCBI): domain Eukaryota; kingdom Fungi; phylum Ascomycota; class Saccharomycetes; order Phaffomycetales; family Wickerhamomycetaceae; genus Ruyongia; species Ruyongia namnaoensis. The sequence continues at coordinate 248,918 of JAJMKA010000008.1, forward strand.
TTATAATTAGAATTGGAAGTTATATTTGATTCAGTATCACTTTCAAATTCACCCATTAATTCATCGTCATCTTCTTCAATCTTAACATCAGATGCCTTAGTTTTTCCCTTTGGTCTTCCTCTAGGTTTTGGTTTTGGTTTTGGTTTGGTTTTTGGTTTCTTTAATTGATTCCTTATTCTTTCTTTACTTTCATCAACATTCATACCCAAATTATTTAATTCTTCTTCATATTTAAAAACTTTATCAGCAATTGTATTAACTTTATCCCTTTCCCAGCTTTTAATTTCTTTATTCACATATTCATCTTCATTAAATTGTTTTTGTTCATTAATTATTTTAGTTATTATTTTTAAATCTTTCTCTCTCTTAATTTTAGAATCAATCTCTAATTGTTTCATCAAATCATTAACTTCATCAACTCTTTCAGAAAACTGTTCCTTTTCTTCATTCACTTTTCTCAATTGTTTCTTCAATTCTTTATTTTTATCCTGTATTAATAAAACAAATTCCATTAAATTTTTAGAAGCAATATCACATTCTTCACCAACTGAATCAAATGGTATATTAACAAATGGTAAATTAATATCTTGTCCAATATTCTTAGATATCCTTAAAATGAACTTTGGATGATCAGGATCATCATATTCAACAGCTTGTAAAATCATATTATCATTTAAATCATCATGATCAAATAAAACACTCAGTATAAAATTTTTCAAGCTTTCATCATCATTATGAATTGAATCATTAATAGTTTTAAACTTATTAAAATTTGTAGTCTTGGTGTTCAATTCTTGATTAAATATAAATGCAGAATCTGTAACTGATAAATTAATTATGAATTCATTCCCACTATTTATAGGATTAAATATCTCTTCAATTGTATTCTTAGATGATATTTTAATAAATAAATGTGTTAAATCATTATCATCATCACATTCTAAAAACGACAATTGTTTTCTTCTGTTAGTAAACCAAACTAGTTTTAAACATTCAGATTTATTAGTAGAATAACTTACCATATATTACTGGTACAATGTGAACTATTTCACTCATCTAGAAAAAGTAATTGTGAATTTGCCTTCAATTTTGTTTCTTTGTGATTCTTCTTTGTTTATATTTTTTTTATATGACAAAAATAAAAAAAAAAAATGTAGCAAAGTAAAATATCAAAAATCATTAACTTTTACCTAGAAATTGATTAGAAGAGAATAAATATATAGTTAATATTACTAAAAGTATTAGAATATAACAATTTTCCATGCTGGCTAATTATATAATCCATTGGTAAATAGTAATCCTCTTTAAAAGTTCCAAGATTAAATTTGGCTACTATGGAATCGAGTTAGGGCTTCTTTAGGGCACAACTCACTTAATCTACATATCTTTAACTTTCATAATGTCATATATATGTTTTTTCTACATAATATAATTAATTTATCTTAATTAATAACATTTGATAAATCAATGATACTTCTCTTAGTATTACCACTACTATCAACAATAGCAACAATATCTAAGTATAAGCTTGAATCATATGGTGCAGATCCATCAGCAGTACCATCAATTGAGAAAACTAATCCTGAATCTGAATCAATATCTTCAGAATAAGTTAATGAAATTTCATCATCAGTAATACTAATAGTACCATTAACAACTTCACAATCAACTAAAATTTCTGCTGATGAATAAACATAGTTGGAACCTGAATTACTATCAACTACTTTAACTTCTTCCCAGGTGTTAACAATTGAACCTGGAACGTAGACATCCCAATGTGGTTGACCATCTTGGATATAACCTGTAACATATGGAGAATCAGATGCAGTAGGACAACTGGTACTTGAGTTTGAAGAAGAAGATGAACTGGAAGAGTTTGGTCTAAACTCATAGACATGGTCATACTCAGTTGCTCCACATATACCATGCCCGTCATAGGTACCTAGACCACCCCAAGCAACACAAACATCATAATCAACATTCTTAAAGTATTTTAATGGATAAATACCACTACCAGATTTTTTACAAGTTTCTGCATAAAGATATTTAGTATCATTGAGAGTAACAACAAACACAAAATCAGTACTAATAGGAGAATCATAATTGTTGACCACACCATAAGCACCCTGCTCTAAATTAATTACAAATTGAGCACCATTAGCAGCTATTGCATAGTATGGATCAGTTGTATTGATGAATATTTCAATATCTGTAACCAATGGTTGATCTGAAGTAAAGTTGAAAATGTAAAAAGAATCACTAATAGTGTCGAGTGATGAATATTTCCCATACGCAATATTCCATGATTCGATTTCCATTGCAATTGGGTTTGAAGTACTAGTAGCAATAGTAAGTGCAGTTGATTCAGAACAGTAAGTTTCTTGTGTTGCAGTTTGAGTATAACTAAATGAGAATACCAAGTCTGTAGTAACTGTAACTAGAGTAGCATTACCTGACGGATATGCAGTAGGTTCAGTTGAAGTTGAAGTAGTTCCAGTGGCAGTAGTCTTAGTACTAGTACTAGTAGTTGTTGTAGTACATCCACCAGTATAATCACAAGCTTGAATACCATAATCTGGGGTATAGATATTAGTTAAAGTAGTTGAACATCTAGCAGTACCTGTTGGTTCTGTTGAAAGAGTTGAAGTTAAATTATGACAAACTTCTAAAGCATTAATTAAATATGGAGAATAATATTTCCATAAAGTCCAACCACAACTCATACATGAAGAATAATAACCTAAAAATTTAGAACCTTTAGTACAAAGACAAGTTGTATTATATGGACCAAAGTAATCTGAAGTAGTGTTTTTAGAACAAGCTTCACCATAGATAATCATCAAACCACAAGCAGCATGACAACCAATAGAAGCACAATCATCAGCAGAAGCAGCTAAAGCGTAAGCTTCTGGGTCAGGATGAGAAATAGCAACAGCCTCAGCATAAGAATCAGCATATGCATTGGCAGCAGCTTCAGCGTAAGGATTAGCTTTGGCCCAAGGTAGAGCTTCAGCGATGGCAGCAGCATCACCTTTAGCGTTAGGAATAGCAATAGCTAAAGAAGAACCAAGTAAACCAGCAACTGTTGTAAGAATAGTTGATTTTCTCATACTGTATCAACGATCAGATCAAAGATTAATAACTGAAAATTATTCTTTAAAACTTAAGATTGATGGAAGATAGCTGAACCAAATATATGACCATTCATCTTATTATATATGATTAGCTAGTTACCAATTACCAGATTTTAAAATAAGATCTAGACATTTAAACTGAAGATTTTTAAAGTAATAATCTTTAAAATTCGATATGTCCATACTTAAAAGTTAAACCCATCTTAATTAGTTAATGGTATTTGGTAAGTATACTTTGAAAAATACGGGATTCTCATTTTGGATTCTGGTTCCTGGGATAAGCTGTATTGTGAGATTGTTAGATAAATCTATAAGAATTTTTTGTAATATATTGTTCAAATAAGTTTGTAATTATCAATGCCTATTCTTAAATCATAGTAATATCTCAAGTACTCAAACAATTATGAAAGGATACTGCTGTATATTTACAGTATATACCTTTAATTTTTTTGTCAAAAATGGGTGTGTTTAGTGTTATACTTCCAGATTTTCATACAGCTTATAAAGTCTGGCTAAACAGCGATTCTTATAAAAATAAGGGTGTCAAATATGAATCTCGATCTCTCGATCAATTCATTGGAAGTTTCAAGTTAGAACATTAGGATTTAGGACTTTCAAACTAGGTACTAGGTAGTATGATTGTACTTAAGTCATAACTGATAACATCTGAACTCAATGCAAGATTGTTCATAGTTCATAGACTTCATAGTTTTTGTAAAATGTTTTTCTCCTTTTCTCACAGTTTTTTTTTTTTTGTAAAGATGTTTTAGGGCTTTTAGGGCAAGAAAATTTACATAGACAACGCTTGTTAAATTCAAAAAAAAAATAATTGTCATTAATTAAAATATTAGTACTATTTCCCTAAGAAATGAAGTTAAATGATTATTATTATACAAGTTTTTTTAAAATGATATGATTGAAAATGTTTCTATGATACAAATTTTGATAATTGGGAAGGGAAAAAAAGTATACTAAAAATGACATGAATTTTAAATGATTAATAAAATCATTTTATGAATAGATGAATGAAAAAATGTAAATTTTAATGCTGATATTATTTTATTGTTATTATTGTTATTGTTTTTTATACTACTCACCTTTTTAAGACTAACTATTTTCTTTAAATAGCATAACCAAAGTTATAACTACTAGTTTCATTAGCATCACCATAATCACTATCACTAGCACCATCACTTTCATCAAAATCTGATTCTTCTTCTTCTTCCATATTACTCATAAAATTATTAAAAACATTAACAGATTTTTCCCAAAAAATATTTGAATTTTGTTTTGTTTCATTAAATTTTTGATTAATTTGTTGAATTGAAATTCTACTTTTTAAACTTTGGAAATTATTATTTGAATTTGTATTAAAACTTGCCTTTAATTGACTAATTGATGGTTTTGTTGCCAATGTTTTAATACTTTTTGGAGTTGGTGGATTTATTGGTTGCATATGAAGTTTTGTTGGTGATGAATTATTGTTATTTAATGATGATGATGAATTATTATTAGATGATGATGAAGAAGATGTTGGATTATAATAACATTTTTTAGTTAATTCTTGTAATTCATTCTCTGATTGTTTTAATTTTTGTTTAATACCATCAAGTTGAAATTTTAATTCTAAAACTTCACGTTGTTTTGATGCTAATTCTAACATTAATTTATTATCCAATACAATACCATCATCTTTCTTTGTTGATTGAATTGGTGTATCGTTTTTAATGTCTTCATTAAAAGATTGTAATGCAATTGTTGATTTCTTTTTAGATATAGTATTATTTAATGAATTTGAATTTGAATTAAGATTAATTATTGATCTCTTTGGAGATAAATTTAAACCATGATTCATTGATTTTTGTTTAAATCTTGGAGAAGATAATAATAAGTCATCATTATTTTGAGCTCTTAATTCTAAACTTTCAAAATCTTTATTTAATTCTTCATATTGTTTAATTCTTTGAGTAATTTGAAATTTAACTAATCCAGTTGATTCACTTATAATTCTTTCCTTTCTGACTGCTTGTTTTACAGCATGACTTGGACTAGTGATTGATTTTATATCTGGTGTTTGATCTGGTGGTAGTGAAGTAGTATTTGAAATAGGTTGTAATGGAGCTGACATTATAATGTTGTTTAGAAGTTGAATTCAATTAAAAGAAAAATGTAAACAAATAGGAAAAAAATAGGAGATAGGAAATAGAAAAAAGGGTAGTGTGATGATGGATCTAAAATGTTGAAATGAATGAATGTAGTCTATGGACCTTCTAGTTTGATTGATACTTTGATTGAAACTTAAAGAAAGAGAAAGAAAGAAGAAATCAAAATTAAAAATTAAAAATGAAATTTCGATTGTTTTTTTTTTTGTTAACGAATCGGGTTAAAAGTAAACAACAAAATTGAAAAATGTGGGATTGATGATATTTTGTATTTATATTTGTTGTTTGATTGGTTGTAGATTCAATTACATTATAGTAACAATTAATAACTGTTTACTACCTTAAAACCAATCATTAAAACCCTCTTAAAATATAAATAAGAAAGAAATTTAAATTAAAAACTACTTAAAACTGAACCTCCGAACATCAGATTAAACGCTCAAAAAAAAATTCAAAACTAGAAAATTCAAAGAAAACAACAAAACAACTTTTAATTTATATTTAAAATCAATCAAAAATCAATCTCAATTATCTTCAATTCAAGTAGGAATAACTGAGAATATAAGGGAAAGATGGATGTGATAAATAGTATAAAGATTTTTTTAGAATCTGAAGATGGTAGTAAATTAGCATATCAATTAACAAATTTTACAGCTTATAAAGAAGTTTCAAAGATTCCAATTGAATTTTTTGAAAGAGATAGATCAATTGATGAAAATATTAAACAAATATTGATTTGTTATATCAATGTTAATAAAGCTTATGAATCTTATGATATTCAAAAAAATTTTGAAACTATGAATGAATTATTAAAAGTTTTAAATAGATTTGCAAATGATAAAACTGTTTGGATTATTAAATCATTAATTTTAATAACAAAATTATTAATTAAATATGCTATAAAAGCTGATAAAGAATTAGAAAAGAATAAAAAGAAGGAAGTTTTAACTTTAACTATTGGAGATTATAAAGAAGAACCAAAATTAAATATTGCATCAAGAACTATTCAAGATTCATTTAAATTATGTTTAAATGATAGAAATGAAGATGAATATGGATCAAGAAAGAAACATGTTTATTTCTTTATTGGACAAGAATTAAAGATTTATTATAAATTACAAAATTTTGATTATGCTAAAAATATGGAAAAAGTTTTAATTTCAAAAAAGGATGAATTACCATCATTAAAAGAAATTAATAAATCTGAATCAATAACTTATCTTTATTATAGTGGTATAATTACATGTGGTGAAGGATTATTTGAAGAATCATTTAAAAAATTTCAATTAGCTTATCAATTATTACCAAATGAATATTTAAATCATGGACATAATCATGGTAATGATAAAATTAATAAAGAATTAATTTTAAATTATTTAATTCCATTAAATTTTATAATTAATAAAAAATATCCAAAAGAAGAAATATTAAATAAAGAATTAAATAAATTTGGATATATTTATAAAGAAATATTTAAATGTATTAATAATGGTGATTTAAAAACTTTTGATATTTTATTAGATAAATATGAAAAAAATTTTTTAAAAATGAATCTTTATATTATAATTGAAAATTTTAGAAATTTTATATTATTAAAATTAATTAAAAGAATTTTTAAATTTAATAAATTTAATTCTCATATTAATATTAAATTAATTTCAAGAGGTATTGAATTTTCATTATTTCATTCAAATAAATCAAATTTAATTGAAAAATATATTAATAATTATTCAGATGATGAAACTGAATGTTTATTAGCAAATTTGATTTATAAAGGTTATATTAAAGGTTATATATCACATTCAAATAGAGTATTAGTATTAAGTAAAACAAATCCATTTCCAAAACAAGTTATTAAATCATGAATTGATTTTTTGTGGAGTATATAATTTTTAATTGTTTGAAATGGAATTTTGAAAAAAGAATTACCTGAAGTTGTAAAGAATTGAAATTATTAATAAGTTGAAAAGAATTGCTAAATAAGATGAATTTAAAATGTCTACAAAGATATATGTTGCTAATATAATGGGAACTGGGAAGGCTATACAAACTGCTATTAACTATAATTCTATGGTAAAGTGATAATGAAATTGAATGAAATAAAAATAATAAGTAATTTAAAATAACAATTAAGGGGAATTAAATTATAATGCATTTAATAATTTCTAAATATAAAATTGATGAATTGATGATCATTTATACTTTTTTTTCAAATATCCCTAAAGAAATGAAGATCACAGAATTACTATTTATAATGAAATAATTTTATAAATAAATAAATGAAATAAAGTGAACAACTAATTGTACTTTAACTATCTATCTGTATCTAACTAATTAAACAACAACCAAAATTCATAATTCCTTTATTCTTTATTCTACATTAAATTTTGTAAACCAAGAAAATATGAAAAAAAATGATGTAAAAATAAAAGAAATTTTTGAGACGTTTTTTTTTTATTTAACGGTTTTTATTAATTTTATAGAAATAGTCAATTTAGCTTTTAAAATTATGAGTTGAATTGAAAGAAGCTAAGAGTTAAAGGCTATAAGCTTTAAGACGTAATTGGATCAGTAGTTCAAAGTAAGGATAGTAGATAGTAATAGTGTAATACTACCTATTTACCTCTAGGCAATTAGCTCAATTAGTTAAAGATTTGAAAGAGTTTCGAATAGTTAATGTGGATGTAAAGTAGAGGTAATAAGTACTACAAAGCATTAACATTAAATATCTAATAAAATCTAAGCAAGAATTCACAAAATTTACAAGCGAATAATTCTTTAATTCAAGAAATGATAAACTTTCATCATCATCTTCTCAAATATCTCTAACAAAATTATACAAACTTAATTTATGTACCTGCTGTATTTAAATTAATAACAGATTTAATTCAAGATGGTTTAAGAAATAGGAGAATATGAATGGTTTAAATTATAATGACATAAGTTATTGTTCTTTTTAACTAAAGGTCTCTATTTCTATTGGTCTTCTACAAGTACATATACATAACTATACAACCTCTTGTAACAAATTTATTTATCCCAATATTTGGTGTTGTAATTTTTCCTTTTTTTTTGTCATGATGAATTTATGTATGAAATAATGAAATAATGAAATGTATGTTATTTTATTAGAAGATGAGAAAATGTTGAGAACTAATAATAAACTAATAGCTTAATAACTTAATAACCATAAGACTAGAGAGAAAAGACTTAAAGTGAAAGGCTACTTTTATTACTTATTACTTAACACTTATTGGTTTAAAAAAAAGAATTTTAGAGTATTCGGATGTATTTGATGTTTGTAATAGAAATAGTTTCAGTTTTAAAAGATATTCCTTGAATTTGTAGTTAAAATCATAATTGTATTTGTTATTATGGGATCATTGATCTATCAAAGCATTCCTTTTATTACTGAGAATTGAGAAACCAATTTTCAGGCATCTAATTATTCCCTTTTGGATTTAAATTATGGGAGAGAAAAAATAATTATTTTAAGAGGAGTTTGGAGCTGAGTAATAAGTATTAAGACAGTACTCAGTAGTGTTGTTGTAGAAGAGTAGAAGTACTAGATCAAAGGTCAAAGCAGTCACTATTCGTTAAAGAAAATCATAGAATTATCACAAGTATTTTTCTAGGGATGATATTATAGCTTTAGAAGGAGATATACGTGTTATATTAAATTGAGATGGTTGTTTCGTTGTTATAGCATTCAATTTAAGAGAAATAATAATTAGCGTGGTGTTTAAAGAGATGATCAATTTGTAATTGTAATGACAAGTGGCAAGTGGTAGTTTGATGTTTGATAGTTGATGTTATAGTAGTTAAAAGTCAGTAGATTGAATACAACTACAAACTATTATAACTACAACTACAATTAAACAGATAAAATACCTAGCTGATAAGGGTTAAAGGTTAAATAAAATACATGATGAGTCTTTCCTTTTAACACTTAACACTCTACTAAACTAAACAGCTAATATCTACAACTATATAAAACAGTAACTGAACTAATACGAAACTAACAATTTAACCCATCTTTTCTAATGAATTGTGAATTGTGAATATAATAAAATGATACAAATTTAGAGATGATCTTTTGAATTTATAGTTCACTCGTTCTCTTGTTTAATCCATGGTATACTTTCACAATTGACTTCATACATTCACATTCTCTTCTCTAATTGTAGTTATAGTATCTAGTATCTACTTAATCTTTAGTGTTATAAGTAGTGTTATAGAGCATAAATAGAGAAATACAAAACTCTCTTTAAAAATAATTTTTGAATTTTGAACCGCTAAAATTTTAAACAAAGAAAAATTTAAAAATTAAACTTGATCAATTAATACTTTACTTAAATTAAATCATAAACCCATAAACCATAAAAATCTTAATTCATTTTTAATAGTTAATACGTTAATACTTTGTTAAATCAACAACCAAATATCACACAAACATTGCTTTCTTAATTATTACAATTTACAACTAACAAAAAAAAAATTCTCTGCTAGTAATTAAGGGGAAGTCTAGTCCCCACTCCCAGACCCCAGACCCTCCTTTAGTTCCGAAACTACTGACTAAAATAGGGTCTAGACCGCGGCGAGTGAAGCTTTCAAAATGTTTCAAATTTTTCAAATCCCAGCTTTTCAGCTCAACTTCCCGATTCTGTCTCTCAAAAGAAAAAATTTCAAACAATTCCACAAAGTTAAAGAACAAGAAATATGTACAGTCATGCAACTAAATGTATGATTGGGGGATTTTTGTTCTTTGTTTAATTTTAAAATTTTAGCGGCTGGTGCTGTATTTTATTATTTACTTTTTAAAATTAGATCATCATAATTCTCTTATATAATTTCAATATTTCCTTATTTCTTTCTCTTTCTTTACTATTACTATCACCAAAACATGTTAAATCAATATTTAGATATACTAATACATTTAAAACAAACTTATTTAATCAACTATAATAACAATTCAAATTCTAATGTCAATATAATATTCAACCTAAATATTGAAAAATTAACTTCAGTTATAAATCATTTACAAATTAATACTAATACAAAAGAAAATATTCAATTATCAAATTGTTTACATTATTTATTTAAATATTTATTAAAAGAATTTAAAAGAATTGAAAATAATTTATATCTATTATTACCTTGTTCAAATATAACTATTGATGATTCATTAATTTTAACTTGTCTTATAATTTCAAATAAATTTAATATTGATGAAAATTATTCTTTAAAAACTTTTATTCAATCATATAATTCATTTTCAATAGATTCAGAAAAATTAAATTTATCAAATATTATTAATCTTGAAAAAAATTTATTAAATAATTATTTAAATTGGAATTTATTATCATCAATTGATATAAAGAAATATTATTTTAATGATTTTAATTTAAAATTTATTCAATTCTTAAACAAAATTTCAAATTCTTCATTATCATCAACAACACCTCTAATATTACCAAATTCAATTACAAATTCATTACCATCAATCTCTTTATTATCTTCACCTTTAAATAATAATATTCATCCATTACAAACTCCAATAACAAATACTAATAATTCATTTTATCCAACTCCTTCAAATTCAAATCAATCATCACCTTTATTATCACATTCTTTATCATCAACAAATAATTATACTTATAATCCTTTCCAAACTACAAATAAAATTAATAAAATTAAGAGATCTTCATGTTCATCAAGATCATTATCAAATACAAGATCATTATCAAATTATTTAAATTTTATTAATTATAATAATACTCCAACTTTAACAACAACAAATACTGATGAATTTCATAAAAATTGTAAATGTTGTTATAAAACAAATATAATGAATTATTTATTAGACGGTAAGAATTAAATTACTAATGATAAAACCCACTTTTTAATGAACAATCAAAACTTATATATTTATTTATTTTTAATACTTGCTTTTTTACAAATTTACTTAATGGCTAATGAACAACAAAACACTAATACTTGCTTTTTTTTATCTACTTCCTTTCTAAATTTCTTGTAGTTTATTCTATTCCATAGTTTAACTTAATCGATTTCATAATGATAAGAGTTAAGACGTTATATCTTTTATTCAAATTATAGTTATCTCTTTTTCTTTTATCAAATTTTATAGTTTATTACAACTTTATTACAAGCTTTACCTTAGAAATTAAAATTTCTCTTGATAAATTTCTAAATTTCTCATGATTCATCCAATCATGTATTATGTGATAAAATGGAAATCAAGTCAAGTGACTAGAATTAATTTCTCTTTTATTTAACCGAAACAATATACCATTTTTTATTTAACCATTTAGGTGTTCTGATGTTTTAAATTCAATCACGTGACCTTTCAATCGGTTAAATAAAAAAGATGACAAGAAGAAATATGAAAAAGTCTTGTTTTATCTTATCGGATTTATTAAATTTAATGATTTATGAATTATGAATTATGAATTATGAAGTGGGGGAAAGTACTACTAAAGATATTGATAATTGAATAAGTCTATATATTTGTTATAACTCAAATACCAAAGAAAGCCAAAAAATTCCCATCATTAATAACATAATATTGGTTAAAAAAAAAGTCCAAAAGAAAAAATATATCATAAAGTCATAAAAACTTTGTTTAAAAAAAAATGTATCATAAAAGTGTTTTGAAATCATAAAAAAGAATAATCATAAGATAAATAAAAGTATTTGTATAAAAAAATAAGGGGGTAGGATGTCACATTAAAAGTCATAAAAAGTATTGGGTTTTTTTTTAATTTTTCTCAGTTTTTAATTTTTTGTAATTTTAAAATTGTCATAAGGATCATATTAATATTTGAAAGAAGTATTTATATGTTTTGTTCATGAATTCTCATATTAATATAATTGTAATTGTTAAAATATAATTTGAATATAATTGTATAGATAATTTCATAAATTTGAAATATTTTAAAAATTTTGTAAATTTAATCTTCATTCTCATAAAATAACAGTTTTTTTCAAAATCGATAAGTATTAAATTTGAAGACTTTTACATCTCTTTTCATTAATACATTGTTTTAACCATTCATCAACATTTTCAAATCTTTTACCACAATGTTTACAATAACCAATTGAATCTTTTCTATCCTTCTTTTTAATTCCAATTGGATATTGAAAATGAATAGATTTTAAATGATTCTTATATGTATCAATTCTTGTAAAATGACCAGTTGGATGACATGATGATTGAATTATATTATTGTTATTTGAAGATAAATCTGTTGTTGGAATTGATGGTGATAATGATTCATTATCAGTATTTGGTGGAGTTAATAATCCATGATCAACTTCATCATGTGAATGATTATGATTATTTTCATTATAAAATGGACAAACAAATTGACCAATTGAATGTTTCTTTAAATGTCTTTTATAATCATTTAATCTTTTAAATTCAAATCCACATTTTTCACAATTATATGATTTATTAAATTGATGAATAGTTAAATGAGTTGATAAATTTGAATAAAATTTATTACAATGAGGACATTGTTTCTTTTTAACAGGTTTTGAAACTTTATTATTTATTGTTTTTGTTGTTGGTGTTGATAATGATATTAATGAATTTGTTGATGATGAATTATTTATTGTTGTTGTTGTTGTTAATGGCGAAGTTAATGAAGATGATGCAGATGAGATAGATGAAGATCTAGTTGTGAAGTTGTTGTTGTTAAGATGGTTGAGATCAGTGATTGTATCTGTACTATCACTTGTATTCTTGTTGTTGTTGTTGTTAACCATATTAGGGTTGAAGGGCTGATTATTATTATTAGTGCTATTGTTAACTAAATTACTAGCGCCCAAATTATCTGGAGATGAATTTGAGTTATTTGATAAAGCATGAGTTGTAGTCTGTGGTAGATATGAGTTAAGTAACTCGTTGATGGAAGGCAGTTTGATCATGGTTTTCTAGCAGATTTGAAAATACTTGAACAAATCAAGAGTAAATAAGAAAGGGCTATTTCAATTCATTATATAAAAATTATATAAAAATCAGCTCAAAAAAAAAATTAATCGGTACACGGCTAAATTTCTTTATTTTTGCAGCAGCCGGATCATCAGGATTTTTCACTTTGAACCGAGTGATTTTATAGAGGTGTTTGGGTGTCTACATTTAAGAATTGTCACGTGAGTGGTGTGTGGATGGATAATGATTTTGTATTACTTATATAGTAAAATGAATTAATTATTAATGATATGTTTTTATGAGTCTATTTGTTCTTCTTAGCAACATCAATCTTGTAAATCTTTAAGTAGAAAGCAATGAATAAGACTAGATAACTACTTAATATTAAACAACCAGTGGCAGCTGCAAATGGTGTACCATAACAAGTACCAAAATTTGGAATATAAATACCAAATTCTCTTGCATATTTTTCAGCATAAAAAGTATAAGTTGTACCATAGACAAAGAATAAATCAATAATGAATTGTAAAATTTGGAATTTTGTAATCCATTTCTTCCACCAAACTCTAATACCTCTTGAAGCTTGGAAATAATAATAATACATAACAACATGAACAAATAAATTCAATGCAATTGGAACCCAAGATACTGAAGTTTGACCATTCAATTGAATGTAACATAATAAAGCAGTGGCACCATGATGATAAGAATGTAAGAAAATAATTGGTTTCTTTTTAATAACTAAGAAATAAGTATCAATAAATTCTAAATATTTTGTTAAATAATTTAAATAATAAATAACAACAACTTTATCAGTCCAAGAATTTGGTGAACAAACACCATATAATAACCCATTTCTAAAAACATTTGGAATAATTTGTTCTAATAACAATAATAATAAAGTTAATGATAAACTTGTTAAAAAAAAATTATGTAATTGAAATAAAAATTTAAATTTAAGAGCATTTAAATATTTAAAAATGATTTGACCAAAAGTAATATTAAAATAATAGATAGCTATAGCAATAATAACTTCTCGATTTGTACTTAAAAATGTTTCACCTTCAATATATTTAAATTCATCTGGTATAAATTTACCTTGAGAAATTGTTGAAACAACTTGATTAAAAATTGGCCATAATGCTAAACCAAAAGGTTGATCTAATGAAGGAATTTGAAGATTGACAAACTCTGGTGTCAGAGCGTTGAATTGACTAATGTAGTTTTCAACAGACATATCTTTCTATTTTATGTTATGTAGTTGAAAATAAAAAGTAAATAGAAAAAAGAGAAAAGATGTTTTGATTTTGAAATTTTCGAAAATTTTTTTGTGTTGATATTTTTTTTTTCTCCTATTTTTTGAAAAGAATTTTTTTGTTGAGACGCGTCTTTGAAAGTTTTTGGTGAAGATGTTGGTGATGAAATTGTTAGTTGACGTCAAATGGATTCGTTGGGTTGATGATTTGTGAGGGTGTTGAAGTAATTAAGGGTCTACTGTTACTGTTTATATATTACTTTCAATATTGAGAACCTACTATTAACTATTAACTAACACTAAAATTAGAGAGAAAATTTCCTACCGACGAGAAGAAATCCCCACTGAAGTTTTACCGAATTTTGTTAGTAGAAAATTTCTTAGTGGTTTACTTCTTTACTACTAGATTGATGATGATATACCTAGTTATCCTAATAATTAAACACACACCATCACGGCAATCACACACTTCAATCGGAATTAGCTACCTCTAGTTCTCCTTTTCCCTGAAGAACAACCACTAATGTTTAGCCTTATTTTAAAGATCAATTCAACTAAATTTTCTCAGCCGGTCCAAACGTGTAATTTTAATTGTTATATGGCTATATCGTTTTGTTGTTTTGTAGTATCAGTTCATTCAAATGTTCGAGTATCGGTTTAAGGTTGTTCTTGGTTGACAGTTGGCACTTGGCAGGTATCAGGTATGTATCACTTGAGCAGTTTTAATTTTGGTTATCTCTGGCTAATTTGTAATTTGTATTTAAATTAACTGAGTCTATGTGTCAAATTTAACAAAACATCCCTTATAACTAATCAAAAATCCACAATTAATCATCTAATGTTTCATCCAAAATATAATGATCAAAAGTTCAAGTATTAATGGTATCTGATCTATAATTTCACTTTTAAATTTACCTCCCAGCCCTTTGATACTCGTCAAAGAGGTCAACTAATTAAACTTTTATGATAGATCACAATTTCAAAATTAAAAATTTCACAAAATTTGATATTATAGCTGATAACTCATGCTTGAAGTATAGCAATTTCATTAATAATAATGATTATTAACCATATCTTAAGTATATTTCATAAAGTACCCATCTCTTTTAAAATTTTATTCTTAAAAATAGATATTTTTGGGAAAGAAATAACTAAAAAAATTACATTAAAAATTTCTGGTGATAAATTAAAAAAAAAAAATAAGATTCTTATAAAAATTATAAACTTTTCCCTTTTTTTCTTCTTCTTTACTTTATTCGATTTACAACTTTCATTGAACTATGAATGATTCTTTAAAACTATCATCAATTAGAAACAAATTGAAATTCAAATCAATTAAATATTCAGATACTTGTCAAATTCATACAAATTCTAATGGTATTGTGACAACTGCCGCTGAAGATGAAAATTTCGCCACCATAATTAACAACCATAATGAGAGCATACTAGAGAATAATACTAGTCCCATTAGTATAAATACTACAGATCAATCTTCATTCACTTCTTTTACTCCATCTTCAAATTCTACAAACTCTACAAATCCATATTCATATTCAAATCAACTGGGTATAAAGAATAGTAATAATCAAAGTAATTTAAGTCTGAATTCATCATCTTTAGAAAATGATTCAATCTTTTCAATGTTTACCAATAATCAAAGTATATCTTCTAAGAAATTTAGAAAATCAAGTACTTCTTCATCAATATCAAATTATTCATCATCAGATCCATATTCTTTAAACCCCCATCAAAATCAAAATAACACTTCATCAAGTACAAAAGATTTAGATATTCAACAACATATTGAACTATTAGATATAAATGATAATATTAATGATCATACCAAAAATTTAGATATAAATAAAGAATTAAAAAATTTAACAAATATTTATAATAATAATAATTCTCATGATTCAATGATAACAATTAATAAAAATATGAATGAATGTCAACAAAATCAAAATCAAAGTGATTTAAACATTAATGATATAGATTTAGAAGAAAATTTGGATGATATTAGTGATTCAAGTGATTTAATAGCTTTAAAAATTCTAGAAAAGATTAAAGTTAATGATATTTCTTCAAATTTAAATTCAAATTCAATTAAGAATTATAATTGTTATGCTGGTAATAACAAACATTTAAATTTTACAAACAATTCATATTCAAATACTGGTACAACTAAAGATGAATTTATAGAATGGGCTCTTTGATATTGAAAGTTTAATATCTAACGGTTGATCAAAACCCGGAGAAATTTTTCTTATATTTTGGAACAGGTTCTAAAGTATAACTACTCTTTACAAGTTCAACTCTTATTCTCTTTTGAATGGAAAATATATAATAAATATATGTTTATAATAATAATACTAATACTAACAAAAAGAATAGAAAAAATTAAACGAAAATTTTAAAATAATTAAAAAAAAATTAGAAAGAATAAACAAAAAAGAAGTAAGAAAAATCAAAAGAATATAATAATTAAATCAAATCCATCTCAATTGAATTCTCTATATCATGATAAGTCTTAAATAAATTGAAATAAATGTAATAATGAAATTTTTGAAATTTGAATTTTTTTGAAATCTTCTAATAATGTTTCTTTTGTAATCTATTTTTTTAAAAAAAAAGGAATTTTGAATAATTTAATAATTATAATTGTATAGTATTTCTATTTCATTGAAGTTTTTTTAGAATTTTAAAGTCATATAAATTTTTGTTTTTGTGGTTTTTTTGGTGTTTTTTTTATTTATTAAGTATCAGAAAAAAGAGAGATTAAAGAATGGAAAAAATCAACCTGTATTTCCTCAATTTCTCTCAATATTCTCTATTTCATCAACTCTCTAATCATTGAATATCATAATCTCTTGTTTTATTGTTTTTTAAAAGAAAAACTTAAGCTTTAACAATTCTTTCACCAGCACCTGATCTGAAAATTGCATCACCTTCACTGTAACCTCTACCTAAACCGAAACCAATACCTAACCAAACTGGGAAAGCTCTTCTCTTGAATAATAAGACTGATGTGATGACACCAACACCAAAACCTAATGAAGTTTTAACTATTGTGTTTGATAATACAACATCCCATTTTGAGTTTAAAAGGTTTTGGGAAGGAGTAATTTTAGCAGCTTCAGACATTGTGTTGTGTTTGTATGATTTAAGAGTCTAATTAAGGATGGATTGATGTTAGAATTGAACTTAACAGACAGAATATACTTAAACACTAAACTTACGTATTTCTAAAGAATTGAAATAATTAATTCTGATTGGATCTCTCGATTAAACCTCTTTTTTTTTTCTTCTTTTCCAAACTGAACAAAAAAAAATAAAGATGGCATAAACGAAATAAACGACGTTGTTTTAGTTATGCTACTTTTTAGTATAAGTTGATTTCCCCATAACTAATTTTCTTGATTTTGTGTTTTCATCTCTTTCTTTTATATAAACAAACAACTGAGAAATGTCTATTACTACTGTTGATACACAGACAGAGGGTGTGATATCTCTCATCAACAATGACACTCCACGTATACCTCACTTTGAACAGAGCAGCAAGAGTTTAGCCATAGTTGAAACACAGGAGGATACTATTCATTACAAATTTAACAATTCATCATCATCAAATAACATTAAGAATAATCAATCAATGGTACGATCAATCTTATATGTTGGACAATTAATAAATCATAAGAAAAATAAATCTTCTTCTTCTTCAGAATTTTCAATAATTGATTCTCTAGATTCATTAGTTTCAATGTTTGATAATATTTATTTATTATCAAGATTAGTTAAAAAGGAATCAAAAATTATGGATTATTCAAATAAATTGATTACAAAAGTTTGGTTATTTACTCTAATATTTAAAATTAAAGATAATTTATTAATAATTATGAAAAATAATAGATTAAGAAAAATTTTAAAAGATGAAATTGATAGAATTCAATTTAATTTAAATTTTACAAATGATTTTGAATCATTACTTGATAAAGAAGAGAAAGAATTAGAAGTTTCAAAGATAAATGATCAACCAGTTAATAATACTTTAAATCTGATTGTTATTAAAAATTATGAAAAAAAATTAGATGAATTAAATAATTCTTATAATTTAGAATTATTAGAAATGTTTGGTAATTTAAATGATTTAGTTATGCTTTTATTAGAATTCTTTAAAATTAAATTACCAAATGTTGTTGAAAAATTGATATTGTTTATTAGTGCTATAACAAATGCATGGAGAATGTCAAGATAAATTAGCTAAAAACAAAAATTAGAATTTACAAAACAAAAGGAACAATCTTTAAAACTATCATTATAAATATAAATATTCATTAAAAATTAATCTTCATTCACTTCTACAATTTCTTCTTCTTCTTTTTTAATCTTTTTTGCATTATATTTTAATGCCTTTTTATCATCTGGAGGTAACCAAAAACTTGCTTTATTAATATCATCTGTCCATAATTTCCCATCACTATCTTTATCATCAATATCAAATTTTGCCCAATGAAACCCATTACAATCTTTATTTAAATAACTTGATGTACATAACCAAATATATCTACCTCTCTTTTTAAAATCTTTATAACTTCTTCTAAGATCCATTTGATTCCCACATTTATTACACATTGGTAATTTATTTCTAAAATTATCTAAATAATTTCTAAATGTTAAATTAATTCTCATATCTCCACTTATTTTATGATTTGTTAATTCTGTAGTTGATGATATACAATGTTTATAAACTTCTTGAAAACCTGCATGCATAATTAATAAACAATTATGTGGTAATGGAATTGAATAAATTGTTGTACCACCAAATTCATCTTCTTTACCTTCACCTTCATCATAATATTGTTTTCTAATTCTAAATTCTCTTGTACAACCTAATGATAATGAACCAATTGTACAATGAGGTCCAATATAAGTTAATCTATCACTATGCCAATCTAAATTATTTTGCTTTTTATCAAATTTATTAACAACAACTATATCACTTGTCCATAAATTTTTACAATCTTGGAAAGGTAATTTTTCTCTATTATTAATCTCTTGATTTATTTTATCTTCAATTAATAATGATGCAATTAATAAATTATTTGAAAATTTATCATTATTTTGTGTTTTTAATCCATTATAATAAGTACTTGATTCAATATTTTTTGAAAATAATTTTGTATCATGATTTGATTTACATTTTTTATTAAAAAGATGAAATTCTTGTGGATTAAATCCAGGTGATTTCATCATTTCTTTTAATAAATCATTTGATAATTCATTTGGTAAAAAATTATAAAAAATTGAACAATATTTTAAATTTGATTTTATTTCATCTTCATTATATAAATAAATTGGTTTGTTACTTATACCTCTTTTTCTCTTTAATTCAAATTGATCAGTTTTGGAATCTTTTAAATTTAATAGTTTGGTTAAAGTACTCTGTCTAATGTTATTAGATTGATCACCATTATCATTATGAATTAATTTACTTCTCTTCTTTTGTGGGAATTGTTCAATTAATAATGATTCAGTATCATGAATTGATCCATTACAACTAATTAATAATTCTAATAATGAAGTCTCATCAACTTCTGGAAAGTTGAGTTTAAGTGTTTCTAGTTTTTGTTCAGTCATATTGGTATCATCTTTTAAATTTGTTTCTTTGATGTGTTTAATAGTAGTTTGTGTTTTTGATAATTTGTAAGATCAATATTTTTTTTGGATTTTTTCAATTTGCTGCTTCTTTACTATACAAACTCTCAAAAATCAAATATTTGTGGAGTTTTATCTATCAATTGAAATATCTATAGACTTATAATGGTATACATATCAACATGATGCTCAATATATTGTTAGATTGTTAAATTACAACTATTTGGTCAAACTAAACTACACAATAGCATGTCAAATGTTAGTACCGTTAATTCCAAATCCAAATTCACCCCAAAATGAAAAATTTATAATGAAATAAAAACTATCAAATAGTTCAAATTACTATTCATAATCCAGAATACAATCTATTGTATCTATATACTAGACATAATGAAGAACAAGACTGACACAAATCAAAATTTCTTCCCTCATCCAGGTTCACAAACGTTGAATAAACCATTATTAGCATATATCATCTCATTTCTTTCAATTGTTGTCATTGTTTTACTATATTGTATCATAACTAATCCAGAAAATACTCCAAAAGTTATGTTACCAAATGGTTTAGTAGATATGGGTATTGATAGAACACATACAAATTATATTAAAGCTGGTTTTTTGGGAGGAATAGTTATTGCTTCTTTATTATTAGGAATTGGATTTTTATTTGGTCCATTATCTTTTCTTTCAAGATCAACAACTGCTTCAAAACGTTATTTAATTGTGATAACTTTCTTGTCTACAGTGTTTGGTGTGTTTGTGTCGTCAATAGAATTCATGGTTTAAAAGGTTTACTGGTATTAGGTATATAAAAGTTATATGGTTTAATTCAAGTAATGATAGTATTGTTAAACGTGGGAAAAGGTACCAGCCTCTATATAGCATAAACTCTGTATTTTTTTCAGATAAAGAATCAATCCAATAGATATTTATTAATGTATGATTCTTTGTAATGTAGGATTTCTTTCCAAAAAAGATGTTTGTGTATCAAAATAATCTTTTCTATTGTTGAATTGTAGTTGAACAATAATGAAATCTCGTTTTTGTGTCAGATCCGATATTTTTTCCCATAGTAAAAACATTATGAAAACTTAAAATTTAAATAACATAAAATTAAGTTTGTTTATTGGAAGACTGAAGAAGCCAAATGTGTTTATTTTTAATCTAGTTTTCAAAAATATTGTTATTTCATCAAAATTCCAAGTTTTGTAAAATTTTCTCATTTTTTAGAGTGTAGTCATACCCACTGTGGAATTTTTAATTTTGTTAGATTGAGAATATTGAAGAAATTGTACTCGATCATATCATGTACTACTCGACGTCGATGATTTTAAACGTTGGATTTTTAACATGAAATATTGTTTATTAAATAGATAAACAACAACTCTATACCTAATATTTTATTATAAACTTCTATATAGACAATTTTTCTTTTTATTTGTTGTAAAATTAATAAATTTCCTTCTAATTTTTTTGACTTTTCCAACTAACTTTTTTTACAGAAAAAAAATCTCCACCTAAAATTAACAGCGTCAGCCTAGTAGAATTCAAGTTTTTAGTTTACAATATGAAGAAAGAATTAAGAATCAATTGTAAGATATAATAGTACTAGAATACGTATCAGTTAGATATTGGTTCATTAGATGACTTAAACTCTTAAACTCTAGCATACTACTTTGAAATTCGAGAATTATTACTGTTTTTAGTTTTGAGGTCTATAGAAAATTTATAAGCATTTGCTTTGTTTAGCACTCTCTCATTTAAAATGTGGCATAATGACAATTTACAATTGGTATTTCTTATAGTCGTAACTAGGTACCTATATATGAGAATTATAAACAGTTTTTTTGTCAAAGTTTTGTTGGTTTTGAAATTTACAAAATAACAAACGCTATTGTAATAACCCTAAATTCTAAAACAATAGTAATTATCAAATTATAACACCGTTTCTATCATCCAGTGTAATTTTATAGATCTTTCAAAAAGAATTTATGAATGATAATCAACTCAAAAGATCATGTGTCTTTTATCTGTTCAAATATTCAATAAAAAGGATTGTAAGTTAGCAAATCACAATATCACAAGACCTCTTTAAACTATTTGTTATCTTAGAGATTCCTTAAGAATATCACTTCAATTCTAACCAAAATTGAACCAATTCAGTAGTTTACAATGAAATCTCCTTATCTCCTTGAACACACGCTTTAAGAAAACAATTAACCTATAGCAATTACTTTTAAATATTGTTGTCAAATGTATTATTCAGTTCAAGGCTGAAGACTAAAAAATCCTGGAGTTATTTCAACAAATTACATCACAATTGTACCATTTTTTTCAAAATTAGACTCAATATTATCATAAAACAAAGTATTTTCTATCACCATAAAAAACACTAAACCAAAATATCAACTTTAATCAACTTAAACCATTAAATTCATATTAAATTCACCCATTTTGACACAAAATTTATACTCTTTTGGGAAATTCTCCTTATAAAAAAATACCGAAAAAAAAAATTATGTGAGAAATTTATTGAAAGAAATTATTTTACTCCTTTTTTAATAATCATTTCAATTGAGTAAAATCGTGTATCGTTTGTGATTATATCTCTAGTCATCTGTTGTTACGTTCATTTATCCAGATCTTATCTTATTCATATTCAATTAACTTTTTAAATTTAGCAAAAAATGGGTATCTTTAAATCTACTGTTCTATTAGCTTCAGCTGCCACAACTGTTGTAGGTGGTTATTATTTAGTCAACAATGTCTATTCAGGTCCTTTCATTGTCAACAAATCACCTTTCAATCCTGATAACTTATCAATTAAGGACAAGTTCTTATATCATATCAATGGTGGTTCAGATCCAGAATATTCAAAAGCTATGAAAATTTTAAATCCAAATGGTAATAAACCATTATATGATTATTATGAAGTTACTTTATCACCTGAATTAACTAGTCAAATTTTAAGAAGATTTAGAGAACCTGATGAATTCTTAAAAGTTTTACAAGATGGTTTCTTAAAAGGTCCAACTTTAATTCCTCATAGATATGTTATTTCTCCATATTTTAAAGATTTACCAGATCATAATAGAATTGCAGGTTTTACTCATTTTGAACGTTCTTTATCTAAATTAAAAGTTGATGAATTACCAAAGACTAAATTCTTTGATATTCCAAGATTACCAACTAATCCAAAATTGAACTATGTTTGGTCTGCTGATGAAATTAAATCATTATTACCAAAGAATTCTGTTGTTTATGGTTTATTTGATGTTGTTGATTATGGTGCTACTACTTCTAAAGGTTATTTTGATGTCTCTTTTGGTTCTGATTTAATTGATTTAAACAGTTTACATAGAGTTGAATATGAAATCCAAAATATTAAAGGTAATGATCAATTAACTATTAGAATGGTTAACTTATCAAGTTTCACTAAACCAAAATCAAGAAAGGTTGAAGTTGATGATTTTGGATTTGTTTTCAACAATTTACATGAATTCATGACTAGAACTATTGTTTGGGATATTGTTAGAGAATTTGAAAGTAACATTTAATGATATTCCTTAATTCTATAATTTTTGATATTCAATTATGCTCTTTTTTGACTTTTTGTTTTTTTATTTTTGTCCAATTCTTTCTTATGTTTTAGACTATGATTTATGTTTTTATTATCCCCATATTCCTATATCATTACTACACTTGTTAGATGAATATATACTGGGGTTTATGCCTTCTCTTTATAAAGAAAATTCCTTCTAATAGTGTCCAAACCGATTTTTATTTTTTTTCGTCCAAATTTTTTTTTTCTTTGAAAGATTTTGAAAAATCACAACTTTAAAAAGATATTTATTTAAGATCATAAAACAAATTTTAGAGTAATCATGAGTGCAGCTAAGGCAACTTCTGATGCTATTAAAGCAGCATCTAAAAAAACATCAAAGCTTATAAAGTTTGCACACGATGAAGCTAGACATGTTGGTCAACCTAAGAGTTGGGTAAATGTTAAGACTTCAAAATCTTTAACTTTGAAAGATGGTCCATTAAAAGATAGTTTATTATTAGGTGCTAGTGCCAATGGTCCAGCAACTTTGGATCCTAAAGTTTCATCAGGTTATTTTCAAATTCCAGGTATGAAGGATGCCTTTGATGCATCATATACATATTTAACTGAAAGACTTGAAAGACATCCAAAGCTTTATGAAAAAGTTTTAGAACAATTAAAAGCTGATCCAACTAATGAAAAATTAAATAAAAAATTAAGAAGATTAGATTATGAAATTCAAAAATATAATCCTGAAGTATTATTTAATTTTGAAAATAATGATAAAGTTTTCAATGATCCAGAAATTATTGATTATGAAGAAGTTATCTATAGAAAATTAGCACAAAAATCATGGGAAGATTATGATAAAATGTTAACAATTTCACGTCTTGAAAGTTTACACGTTATTCCAGATACTTTACCAACTTTAGAACCAAGAGCAGATGTTAAATTAAGATTCTTTACTGAAGAAGGTGAAAATGTTTGGTATCAACCAGGTGAAAGATTACACTCAAGTATTACTAAATTTGCACCATCAATAAAGATACAAGAATATGAAAATCTTGATTTATCAAAACAATTATACACAATTTTGATTGTTAATCCAGATGTTCCAGATCTTGAAACTGATAGTTTTAGTACAAGTATTAACTGGGGTATAAGTAATATTAAACTTTCATATAATGATAATTTCATCACACCACAAAAATTAATGACACAAGAACAAATCAATGAAATAATTGACTATTTACCATCATTACCAGAAAAGAATGCACCAACTCAAAGATCATGTGTTTGGGTATTTAGACAAAATGAAGGTAAAGAATTAAATGTTAAAGCTGAAAGAGAATTTTTCAATATTAGAGAATTTGTTGAAGAACATAAGCTTGATGCTATTGGTGCACATGTATGGAGAAGTGACTGGGACACAAACGTTGATAAAGTCAGAGAATACTATGGTTTAGAAGAAGCTGTTGTTTACACTAGATCTAGAATTGATTTATCTGCTGCTGAATATGAAGAAGCTAACCGTCCAATAAATTATGCTAAATCAAATTCATTATTAGACAGAGCTATGGACTTTGAAACAAAAAATCTAGGTTATTCTATTGCTGAAATAGTAGAAGAAAATGCTGCTGATGAACCTGCAAACCAATCTACTGAAAAGGCTTAAAAGAAATTAAAATTGTAATGATAATATAGAAAACAAGAAAAGTTTAAATTCCCATATCTTCATATAATTATTTTTATTAGATGTATATAGTTTAAAATATTCAAATATTATATGGAAATATCATATTAGTTTACTTTTTATCAGTAATTTCTCGAGAATTTAGTCTACTATTTGAAAAAGAATATAGTAAAAAATAATATATAATTGTAACGTTACAAAATCTATTTGTTTTGTCATCATGAACATGAAACCATTATGATAATTATTTATCTAAAAATTTCCCATTTTAACAATCATTATATTTAAACAATTGCATCTATGATAGTAATAAATAAATAATCATTCATTCTTTTTATTTTTGTGTTTTTTTTGTGTTGTTTTTTTGAAATTTTCTCATTAAGTCATAATTCTAAAAGTTTTTGAATAATTGAGAAAAATATAATAATATAATAATATGTTGAAGTAGAATTGATTTGTTTGTGAAAGGAATATAAAAGATTTTTTAATAATTAGAATATTTTTAAAAATTCAAGGTTGAACCTAAACAATTTAATTCTTTAAAGATTCAACAGCGTTTAAGATAACTTGAGCATAGTCTAATTTTGGATCATCTAAGTTAATTTCTGAAACGGATTGAGTCTTTGAAACCTTTGGTGGGTTGATTTTATCTTGGTAAGCTTGTTTAGCTTCTTTAATTAAAGCGACTCTGTCATTGAAGTCCTTTTCTTCTTGAGCTAAATCACCGGCTTTCTTTAAATTGTGAGTTTTGTAGGCACCGAAAACAATACCACCAGCTAAAGCTGAGTATCTTAAGACATTTAAAGTAGAAGACATTATGATAATTGTGCAATTATTTTTTGTATTGTAAAAAGAACTAAAAATCCTCTTTTTGTTCAATTCAATTCGATTCGTTTTTTTTTTCTTCCAAAAACCTTTTTTTTTTTCGAAAATTTTGATTGAACCAAATTTTAAGAAATTACGTAATCAAGTTTATCACGTGATTTATTTTTAAAGTTACCCTCTCAAATTATTTTACTTGTTTGGGTAATTACCGAAATGGGTTAAAATACTAGAACAGAAATCAATAATAATACTTCATATATTTCTTTCTTGTTTAAATATTTATTTTAATGAGGAAACTAACATATTTGCTAATATCCATACTACTATACCTATTATACTATCATTTCCATAAAGACATTTCAGAATACCAGATGGTAAACCAAGTAATAATGTTTAATCCACTGAAAAGAGGTAAGTTTAAATTGAGATCTTAAAACCTATTGAGAAGTATTTATTTTATTGACACATATAAATTGAATAGCTGTAACAGGAAAGGGTCCAAGGGCCTTTTTCAATAACAAGAATTTCCAATATACCAGATATTTTTTTTCAGCATCTTCAAATGCTAATTCACATTCAAATCCAAATTCAAATTCAAATACACCTGATCTTTCATTGAAATATACAGCATCTGTTGCTTATCAACCTAAAAAAAATGAAAACAAATTACAAGCTGCATTAGCAAGTAAATTTGCAAAAAGTCCATCTGGTGAAGATAATTTCTTGATAGGTTATCACAAGGATAACAAAGACTGTGTTGCAGTTGGTGTTGCAGATGGTGTAGGTGGTTGGGTTGAATTAGGTTTTGATTCAAGTTTAATATCTAGAGAATTATGTAACACATTTAAAGATACATTTGTTAATTCATCAAATCCAAACACTGAATCTCCAAAAGATTTGTTGATTAAGTCATTTAATAAAATTAAAGAAGATAAAGTAGTAGAAGTTGGTGGTACAACTGCTTGTTTTGGTATTTTAAATGAGAACAATGTTTTCAAAGTTGCAAATTTAGGTGATTCATGGTGTGGTATATTTAGAGATTCTGTATTAATCAATTCTACTACATATCAAACACATTCTTTCAATACTCCTTATCAATTGGCTATAATACCTGATGATATTTTAAATTCTACTCCAGAGAGAAAATTTATAATGAACCAACCTAATGAAGCTGATGAATACGAATTTAAAGTCAAAGAAGGTGATATTATAATAATGGCAACTGATGGTGTTACTGACAATATCGATGTTAAAGATATAGAGTTATTCTTGAAAGATAACTCTGAAAAACTCACATTAGATGAATTATCAAGAGAATTTGTAGATAATGTTCATCAATTAAGTATAGATCAGGAATTCCCAAGTGTGTTTAGTCAAGAATTATCTAAACTAACCAACATTGATTATATAGGAGGCAAACCTGACGATATTACTTGTGTCTTTATTAAGGTCAATAATTAAACTATTCGCATACTCATAAAACATTTTTACTTTAGAATGTAATATACAATTAAGTTTTAAAAAATGCATTTTTTATTTCTTTCTATAAATACTTATGTTAATGATTAACTTTTTTTATGATCCCACAATTTTTGTGCACCCATAATACCATCAGTTTCTTCTTCAAGATTTTCTTTAGTTTGTGGAGCATTATGGATCTTTCTATTGTAATTCATACTTCTACCTAAAAGTTCATTATCTTTATCATGATCAAAGCGCTTACCCAAAATGAATTGGTTAATCTTATTCTTTTCAAGTGCTGTACGATGAGCTTCTTTCAAAACATTACTAGAAAATTGAGCATCTTTTGACAATGAAATATCTTTAGCTTTAATAGACTTACCACTTCTAGTAAGAAATGTAAATGAGACAGAGCCATCTTTATTTGCTGATCTTGGTTCAATCTTTTTCTCAATACCTTTTAAACTTTGTGATAAATCAACCTTTGGTTTAACATTATTTGAATTCATACTATCAAACATCATTCTTCTTAATTCCCTATTCATTTCTTCTTCAATTCTACGTTCTTGTTCTTCCTTAAACTTTCTTTCATATGCTTCATAAGTCAGTTTATCAAGATTTTCATTTTCTTCTTCACTTTCATCATCATCATCTTGCTCAATACCATCTGTTTGAACTATATTTTCGTCTTCTAATTCTTCTGTTTCACTATCATTTTCAGCATCACTGTCAGCATCACTATCTTCATCACTATCAGTTTCACTGTCACTATCACTATCATCAGAGTCTGAATCTGAATCTCCAGAAGAACTTAAATCACCATTAACATCTTCATCTTCATCTTGATCAACCTTAAGAATAGCATCTTCATCATTTGTAGATTCTTGTCTATTTAAAGTACCACCATTCTTCATCATTTGTTCTTTTAATCTTTCAACAGCTTCTGGAAGACTCTTTGATCTTTCAAATTTATAAAGTTGGAAGGTATTGACGATCTTAAATTGATAATCCATTGGAATTGGTTGTTCTTTAATGAAAATGTAGTAATCAAAAAATTTCAAAAATAAATTAATCTTTTCCTTAAATGATTCTTTTCTTACTGAAATTGAACTTAATATTGTAGTAATCATTTGAATTCTAAAATAATCATCTGGTTGATCAATTTCACAAAGATATGTTGGTGATGGATTATTGAATGGATGTCCAAGTGTCAATATTTTATATAAAATATCATGCAATAATGAAATACCAATTAATTTTTTCTCATATAATTCAGCAATGTATTTACATTGTGCCATTCTTGTTCTATTAAATTGGAAATCATTTAACTCTAAAAGACGTATCATATTTTCCAATAATGTATCAATTATAATTACCTTTAAGTTAAAATCTAAAATCTTAAATATAAGAGCTAATGCAGGAATATCATCATAATTTAACTTTTCAGGTTTAGTAAATACTGAAATCATTGTTTTTAAAATTAATGGATCATTTATATCAACAGACTTAATAACAACTTTAACTGAATTTATAGTATCTTCTGAAAGCTCATTTCTAAATACATGTTTAATAAATGCTTGTTCTGGTGTTAATGATTTAGCTTTACTCTTTTGTAAAGCTTTAACTGTAGGTGGTTTTAAAGTTAAAAATAAGTTTGAAATAGCCATTCTACTATCCATAGTCAATTCTTCTTTCTTTCTCTTATCTTCCAGTAATTTCAGCATTTCATCCATTAATGCTGAATGATATGCTAAAAGGTATTTACCACTAATTTCAAATAGTAAAGTTAAAATTTCAATATTTTGTGGAATTGAGATATGTTGAATTAATGTTCTAATTTTATGGAAGATTAAATATGTTTCAATCAAATCAAATTTGATCAATTCACAAAAGAATGTAATACTTCTAAGATTAATAACACTATGATGGATTTGTGCTCTTAATGCTTGATCTTGGAAAGCAATTAATTCATCTCTAACATCATTAAGATATGGTTCATTACATTTTAAGAATCTTGAATAAACTTTTGCTCTTGTAACATCATAATTTGAACTGAAATGTTTAAATAATCTTTTTCTTGATGTCTTATTATTTAGACCTAATTTCCAAAACTTTAAGACAGCTGAATCTATTTCACCCATAGTATTTGCTAAATCTAATTCAACAAGGAAATCACTCATAACTTGACCCATATTTTCTGAATCTTCACTTTCAACTTTCTTTTCAATGTCTTCTTGTGGAATTTCTGGGAAAACTGTGTAAAATCTACGTTCATCATCAGTTGCCCATACAGAAGTATCCTTAGCAACAATAATAGAATCTTGTTGAACCTCTTTTTCTTCTTCAAAAGAAGGCATTTCTAATTTGAAAAATGGGACTAGAACTTCAATAGCTGTTTTAAAAACTTCAAATAGTGCTTCTAAGTTTGAATGTTCTTCTTCAAGTTCTTCTAAAACTCTACCTGTCCTTATTTGTGCTTTATATTTCTTAGATTTTGATGTTGCTAATTGTTTGAATAACTCTTGTGTTTTAGATGACATTAATTTAGTATAACTTTCCAAAAGGGCATACAGTTCTTCATTTGTTTCTAATAATTGAGGAAATCTTTTAACAAAACTTGTAGCAATAGTTAATGTAATACCTGTTTTAAGCTTATAATTCAAAGTTTCTTTTAAAACCATTTGAATTAATGATTCATCTTTAGAAAGTTTTTTAAGAATATATGATGGTAATGAATCAAGTTCTTTATAATTTTGAAAGATTCCAACATCTTCAAATTCAACCAATAACCTTAACAGAATCTTAACTTTAGTTATACGTTCTTTTTCTTCCTTTTCTGTAAGTTCTGTTTTAGGATTTTCTAAATTGAATAAAAACCATGAAAATAATTCTGGAGTGAATTGAGTGTTAAATCTTTGATGTAATGAACTTATAATCTCAATTGCAGCTACAACATCAACTGACTTTGAACATTTAAGTAAACCTTCTTCTGATGTAGTAATGATTTCTGTGATATATTTAGTTAATGAAAGAGAATTGATTTCTTTAATGATCGAAGCTTGTGAATCTTTATTAATTGAAGTTTTTAACTTTTTGACAAATGCAGTATTTTTCTTTAAACTTGAATCAAGTTTGGCAGGTTCTGGCAGTTCATTTTTCCATGCACTTATATTTAAATCATAGAGAACAGCTCTTCTAGTCTATACATAAATATCAATATTATGATTGTTAGTAACAAGCTCTAATGATACTATTCTGTAGCCAATCCTTCTGATTGACTCTGTATTAACACATACTGGATCCATGTTAACTAGGGAGATCTGTTATTAAAAGAAAAGCAAACAGCTGTGGCTTTCTTAAGTATATTTTTGAAGTATCTGTTCCTTAACGTTTTACTAATTTTTAATTCTCAATATTTTTTTTTTTTTTTTTTTTCTTCGAGAGTGCTTGGAGGTACAAAAAGATCAATTATTAACGATTGAATAAAGACTACAAATAATGTGAATATAACATAAGAATGAACATTAAATTCATTACAACCGTCATTATTTACAGGTTTCCATCTATATTATGTGCTTTTGGTTGTGCATAATGCAGTTTTATATGAGTGAAATTTGACTTTTTAGTATTGATTGATTTTCATTTTTATTTTCTTGAAAGATCTGATCATAAATACTTGTATTTAAATACTTAGTTTGGAGCATATAAATGTTCAGTTTTTTCAAAGTATGATTCAGAAACAAGTTCTTTAATTTCCTTCTTTGTAGCCCATTGATAATCTTCAAAAACATCTTTATTTGGAATATAGTGACCTGCTAATACATGGAATTTAACAATATAATCTCTATCTTTAACTTGTGATTCTTCTGAATTGTTTGGTATTATTTCACCCTTTTCATTATATTTGATAACTGCAGCTGGAGTCTTGGATACATTCCATAAAAGTATCTTTTTATCACTTGTGCTTTCAAGACCAGTTTCTGAACTTTGATCTAATGTTTGTTGTTCTTGTACTGGGAATGATGGTAATTTCCAACCAAATTTAGCATCTTTAACTATTAAGTGAAGTGTTTGACCTAATCTACGTTCTAAACTTCTAGTGTTGTTCTTTTCATCTGCTTCAGTAATTCTTGAACGTGGTACAACTGGTTTTAAGAAATCATCATCTTTACCTTCAATACCTAATGATTTAATTGGTGGAATTTTTAAATGTTGTTTTAAACCTCTTTCTCTGTTATTAACAATATCTGGTAATGCACCTGGGTATTCAACACCACCATGTTTAACAGTTGGATATTCTTGATATGATATAAAACGTTTGTATGGTAATGATCCTACTTTATGATAGAACCATAGTGGGAATGTCCACATTAGACGACGTTCTAATTCTTGTTGATAGTTATAATATTTTTCTTCAAATTGAGATAATGGTTTAGTGATTATTGGTGGACGTGTAATTAATGCTGCAGCATTAATACCTTTGATTGGATTTACTGTTGTAGTTGAATAACATCTTGTCAAAGCTATAAAAAAAAATGAGAATGTGTTAGTATTTTGTAATATGACCAATGTAATTTTGGAAGATAAATAATTCACTTACAGGTCTTACTTTGGCAAAACATCTTAGATGGTATAGGAATCTAGTGTAAAGTTATTATTATTTAAACAGTTTCTATTATGTTGAATTTGATTCTTCATAATTTTTCACTTTGAAAAAAAAAAAAAAAGTTGCAAAAATGGCCAAAAAAGGCAAGAGGGTAAGAGACCGATGGCTTCCAACAATATATATCAACTAAAACACATATTAATCGATATCTACAATGATGTTTAAGTATTGAAATAATACTAGAGTTATTTAACATTAAAATAATTTTTTATTTATTCATTTTTTTGCAAATTAATTAGCTGATATACATAATTTTTTTGAAATTGTTCTTAGGTTTCCAGTTAAAATATCTATTGATTTTGTTGTTGTTTTTGTAAAAATGCCATCAAGTTTGAAAGTTGTGCATTGTCCACACCACCAGCTGGAGGTTGTTGTGGTGCTGGTTGTTGGAATCCCATTGGTGGTGCAGATTGTTGTTGTTGACCACCAAATAAATTGGCTAATGGATTGGCTTTATTATTATTACCTTGCATGAAAGATGGTAAATTAGTATTACTCATTGGATCAGTAAATAAGTCATCTGGTTCACCTGGTTTGGTTGATCTTGGTCCATTTCTTGAACCATCTGTTGGCATTTTCTTTGAGATTGCCTTTGAAGAAACACCTTCACCAATTTCAATATCTGGTTCTTCCATAACAAAACCTGGTGTTAATTCTTGATCATTACCAAGACCACCCCATTCAGCAGCATTTATCCAACGTTTATCAGCATCTGTTAATCTAGCTAATGGAATAATACTAACACCATGTTGGTAATCACAACAATCACGAGGACCAAATCCAACACCCCATCTTGTTCTTAATGGTAATTGACCATTCTTATTAAAAGATGTGATAACAGTTTCAGCTTCTTTTCTTGAATAAACTTTAACAAAGGCATGCTTACGTTCACTATTTAATATAACACTTTGAACTTCAGCATATGGTCTTAAAACGTTACGCAATTCTTGTTCATTCATGTAATTTGGAACACCACCAATAAATAATGTACGACTTGAAACTTTAATAGTTCCACTTGGTAAACTTGGATCAAATGATGTAATTCTTGGTCTATAATGTGGAGTACCTGGAAGATTTTGTTCTTCAACTGTGTATGATGTTTCTTGTTTAACTGGTGAACGTTCAAAGTTATTATAACCACCTCTTGTTGGTGATCTTGAACGATTACGTCCTCTTCTTGAATAACTACCATTATCTCTTCCTCTACCATCTCTGTTTTCACGACTACGGTTCTTAAAATCATTGAATGCTTCATTTTGTGACATTGATGTATTTTGCATACGTTGTTGGAAACCTGTGCTTGATTGTGGAGGTTGTGGTGCTTGAGTTGGAAGTTGACCTTGTGCTTGTAATGTTTGTAACATTTGTAATAATGCAGCTTGTTCATTAGCACCTATTTGAGCACCACCATTTGGAGCAGGCATTGGAAATGGAGGTTGGAAAGGTAAAGGAGCAGCAGCAGCAGCAGGTGTGGAAACAGGAGCTTGGGCAGTTGCTGCCATTGATGCCAAATTCTTTAATATATCTGTTGTGTTATTTGAAGTAGCATCTTTTGGAGCTGATGATACTTCTGATGGGAAGTATTTATCAAAGATTGGATTTAATTCAGAAACAGCAAATGTTGATTCAGCTTTCCAAATTTTAAGTAATTTACCAATTTTTTCTTTTGATTCATCATCAACAAGTTTTAAAGCTTTATCTAAGGCAACTTGAATAAAACATTGAATAGTGTATAAAGCATGTGCATAAGTACCAGATGGTGCTGAAGAATCAACATTTGTATTTGATTTATTAGCAAGATCTTTGAATGCTCTTGCAATAGAATCAACAACATAAAGTGAACCTAATTGATGTTTAGCATCAACATTTTCCAAACGTAATTTCATTTTTTCAACATAAGTTGATTCCAACTATTATAAAAAAATTGATAATATTGTTAGTATTAATTTCATTAGGTTTATAATTACACAACCGTTTAAAACTGTTCATCAAATTTCAATAAATCTATCTTTTGGATTTCGCTGATTAAATTTTCAAAATTTTATTAATATATGATGATGTTTATGTGATTTTATTTTCTACTTTATTATACTTACTTGAACATTTTGGATAGCTAATTGGGTTAGCTTCTTAATACGACTACCTGAAACACCTGATTTCAATTTATCTAATGAGTTTAATACATCTACAAACTCTTCTAAAGCAGACATCTTTGTTTTGTTTTGATTTCTTCTTTATTTCTTGAATTTACTTTTCTTACAAAGATTTAATTTGTATTAGAAAAAGGAGATTGGTTTATATTTAGATCCTAAACTTAACAGTGTGAGTTTCTTAGATCAATCCAAATGAACACTAAATACTTGACTTCACCAACTCCTGATGACTGTGAAATTACACTTTTTTGTGTTGAAGTTATAAGAGAGGTATAATTTTTTGCCAACGAATTTTTATTTTTACTTTTACCGGAAAAAGTAATAAATAATATCCGGGTTATGAAATTATACAGCCGCACACCAACCAATAAACAATTAAACATACTATTATAAAAGTCTATATACAGTTGAAATGAGTTTATTTAGTTTCTAATGATTTAAGGTATTCATCATGAAGTTTCTTTTGTTGATCGTATTGTTTTTGCAATTTCTTTTTTGCACTTTTTGTTACTTCAACACCTTCTTTATCTTTAGTTGGTAATCCTTCAGCATCCCATTCTGAATATTCTGAAGTTTTAAACATAGTCAATGGATCAATCTTTGATTTTTCAAATCTTTGTCTTTCTTGTTCTTCTTTTAATTTTTGTTGAGCAATCTTTTTAGCAGCTTTTTCTTGTTCTTTCTTTTGTTTTTCTTCTTGTAGTTTAATTAATTCTTCCTTTTCTTTTTCACTCAAGAATTTTATTAAAGATTGTTGACCATCTGATCTATCATCAATTGCAACACCTAATTTTAATAATTCATTATCACGAATAGAATCTGTAGCTTTTAAGAAAACACCATATGGTTCTTTAGCAATAGCAGCAGAACGAACTTGATCTCTGAAAATAGATAAGGCCTTAACAAATGGCATGGCAATTTCTTCAACTGAACCTGATGATGATTCTGAGTTTGAAGAAACATCTAACCAACCAATATTATCAGAACGTGATGGAAAACCAATAATGTTTAAAATCTTTGTAACCCAGTAGGCAACTTGTAATACTGCACCAATTCTAATGTTGGATCCAGAGCTTGTAATATATGAGTTTGTTTTTGTTATTAATTCAGAAATAGATCTTAATGCTAATGGAGTAGATAAATTATCACAGAAAGAAACATGTACTTTATCCTTTGCTTCATCTAAATCTTGTAATAGTTGTTTTTCAGCTGGACCAAATTTCTTAGAGACAATAATACCATTTTCTAATTTATGTTCATAATCACTATTAAGTGCTCTAGTAGTTTGGAAAAACTTTGATAATGTGCTTTCAAAAGCTCTAACTTCTGCTAATAAAGCTTCTTTGAAATCTAATTGATTATTCCATTGAGAAAATGCAAATGCTAATCTTAATTGACGAGTTGAATATGTTGACATAGCTTCTTGAATAGTAATGAAATTCTTTAAACTTTTACTCATTTTTTGACCTTCAATATGTAAATGACCAGTATGTAAGAAATAGTTTACCCATTGATGGTTATCAAAACAAGCTTCTGATTGAGCAATTTCATTATCATGATGAGGGAAAGCTAAATCAATACCACCAGAATGAATATCCATATGTTCACCCAAGACATCAGTAGCCATGACTGAACATTCAATATGCCAGCCTGGACGACCTTTACCCCATGGTGAGTCCCATTCTGGTTCACCTGGTTTTGAAGTTTTCCATAGAGCAAAATCATTTGGTGATTTTTTACCTGATGGGTTTGTTGATAATGAACCTTCACCATCTGCAATTAAATCTAATTGACCTTTATTCCATGGTTGTAATTTAGCATAATCATGTTTTTCTGAATGATCAAATGCAACTGTATCAAAGTAAACTGAACCATCTGAAGTTGGATAAGCATAACCATTCTTAATGATATTTTCAACAAATGCAACAATTTCTGGAACATATTCAGAAACTCTAGTTACAATAGTTGGTGGTAAAACATTTAAGGCTTCCATATCTTCATCAAATTTCTTTTCCCAGTAGTTTGGTAATGTTCTAAAGATTTCTGGATCATTAATTGTTGAACCTAATTCTTTATCTAAAACTGGAACTAAAACATCTTTAATAGAGGTGAAGAATTCATCTTTTGAAATATTCTTTACATTTTCAATAGCAGATAATGCTGAATTAGCTGATTTAAAGTACATTGGGAATTTTGGATTAGCAACTTGTTTTTCTTGAACATTAACTGATTGTGTCCATTTTGTGAATTCAATTGGATCAACTGGAGCTTCTGATAAATTTTTAGATACAAAAGCTTCCCAAGCTTGTTTTGATTTAGATAAGACTTCAGGTGTAATTTCTTTTTCTGATTCTAATTGTGCAACATAATTATCAAATAGATAAGTTTGACGAGCTCTGATAATAATTTTATCATCAATATCAGTAACATTTTGAACAAATGTTATATCATAACCAAAATAATCTTGTAATAATCTTCTGTTAATATCAATAGAAACATAGTTTCTTGCATGACCCATATGAGATGAATCATAAACTGTTGGACCACATGAATACCATTTGATCTTTTTATCTTGAATTGGTTTGAATTCGTTTTTAGATCTTGTTAATGTATTGTATAATTTTAATACTGGCTTCTCATCAGCGACTTCTTTTGTGACTGGTTCATACCATGTTGGTTGAACTACCTTTTGTTTTGTGGCACTAGTTGACATGTTTAATTTGATTTGTTTCAATACACGTCTGAACATACACAAATAACACAACAACAATTGTTCTAACTGGTGAAGATGTCGATGACTGAACCCTCTGTTTTCTTTGAACAACTCATTTTTTTTTCTTTAACACTTTTGGCGCAAACTAAATTTCCTGGTTTCAATAGTTTACGCCCGATTTTGGCGAACTTGTTTTTCAGAAAAATTGTAGATGGCAAAATGATCTATTCACAAAGAATTCAATAAAGTTCAACATCAAGAGAAGTAGTTAGTGGATTGGCAATGTATGTACTTTGGTTTTGTTTTGGAATTTGATATTAGAATTGGAATACTAACAATTGTGTATTTAAAGGTCTGCTATTTATAAGGTATGTACACGTTAATTGGCATTTGAATAAAGAGAAAGTGATCTAACAGACGCGTTTGCTAATTTAAATAGCTTTCAATTCAAGGTGTTAGATCTTTTGATCCGACAAGTGCTGAAACAATCGAATTTGGTAGACCATTGACTTTGATTGTTGGTCAAAATGGTACTGGTAAAACTGTATGTATATTTTTATGTGATTTTTTTTGTTACTTAGAAAGATTTTTAGTTGCTAACAAAATGCTTGTTTACTTTAGACTATTATTGAATGTTTGAAGTATTCTACCACTGGTGATTTACCTCCAAACAGTAAAGGTGGTGCCTTCTTACATGATGCTAAAATGTTAAATGAAAAAGAAGTTAAAGCCCAAGTTAAATTAGCTTTCAATAGTGCATCTGGAGCATCCATGATTTGTACAAGAGCAATGCAAACAATTGTTAAAGGTTCAACAATGACGTTTAAAACTTTAGAAGGTCAATTACTAGCAATGAATAATGGTGAAAGACATACAATTAGTACTAAATGTGCTGAATTAGATACTCTTGTTCCTCAATATCTTGGTGTACCGAAAGCAATTTTAGAATATGTTATTTTTTGTCATCAAGATGAAAGTTTATGGCCATTATCTGAACCTTCTATACTTAAGAAAAGATTTGATGAAATATTTGAAGCTTTAAAATTCACAAAGGCTTTAGATAATATCAAAACTATTAGAAAAGATTTAGGTGTGGAAATTAAATTATTAGATCAATCCGTTAAACATTTAAAACAAGATAAAGAAAGAGCTGATCGTATAAAAGATAAAGTTACTGAAAATGAGAAAACTGTTGATAATTTTAAAGAAGAAACCAAAATGTTAGAAGAAGAATTAGTTCATGTTGCACAAAAGAGTGATCAATTATTTAAATCAAATCAAGAATTTCAACAAGTTTTATCAAATTTAGAAAATTTAAAACATACTTTAAAATCATTAAATGATCAAATTGCAAGACTTGAAGATTCAACTAAAATCGTCCCATTCTCTGACGATGAATTAAGTTATAAATTAGCCAATTTTGAAAATTTAGTTGAACAATCAACAGTTAAGGTATCTGATCTTAAGAAAAGTCTTGTTTCAAAACATGAATCTTTAAGATTATTAAGAGAAAAATCAAATGTAAATATGAGAGAAGAAGGTAAATTAAAAGCACAAGAAGCTGAATATAATAAAAATCTTGAATTAAGAGGTGAATTAGTATTATCTTCCAGTTCAAAAGTTGGATTTCAAGAAGATTTGAACAATAGTGATGAGAATTTAGATCTTATTGGTGGATTTTCAGCAGCATTAGAAGAAACTATTAGTGATAAGACAAAAGAATTAATTAAGTTGAAGAAAGAATCTGAAAATGAAGAAACTGTATTAAGTAAGAAATTACAAGTTTTAAACAATTCTAAATTAAAAGAAACTCAACATAGAGAGTATTCCAATAATGATTTAAGATCATTAGAAAATGAAAATAGAGATTTAAAATCTAAAGCTAATGGTTTAAGAATTTATGAAGGTGATTTAGAATATGAGAAATCATCATTAGAAGATTTAGAAAAGAGATTAAATACTTTTAGAGAACAAAAATTTATTGAAAAGATTTTAAATGATATTAAGAATGAAAAGAATAAGATTTCTTTATTTGAAACTGAAATTGATTCATTGAATGGTGAAATTTCACGTTGTCATAAACAAGCTGATTCTCATGCAAAATTATCATTGTTAAGAGATGAAAAATCATATAAGGAAAAGGCTTTAAGTAAACTTTTAGATTCCAATAAAGAAATTCTTTCAGAAAATGATATTGATTTAGAAAATCCAAGTGAAGGTTTAAGAGTTAAGATTAGAGAAGCTGAATCAGAATGCAAATCATCAGAATCTGAAACTTATTCTTTAAAAGAAAAACTTTCAAATTTAAAATCAAATCTTTTATATACTGAAAAAGAACTTTCAAAATTACAAAATGAGAATAAAAAAGATTTAGATAAATTTGAAACTCAAACTGAAGGTGAAAGTTATAAAGATTATGATGAAAATCTTGAACAAGCACAATTACAATATACTACTGCATCAAATAATGTTAAAATTTTAAGTACTACTTTAGAATTTAATAAGAAGGCTCTGGAATTTGCAAAGACAAATACTTGTTGTTATTTATGTAAAAGAGATTTTGAAGCTGGTACACCAATTTTACAAAATTTTATTGTTGAGTTAAATAATAAAGTTTCAGGTTCTGAATTAAAGAGTTGTAAAGAAGATCTGAATGATGCTAAAGAAGAATATGAATTATATAAATCGTTAGCTACAACAGTTCAAAACATTATCAAAACTTCTAAAGAGATTGAATCTAAGACAGTTGAAGTTAACAACGTTAAGAAGGAAATTGGTTCATTAGAAGATCAAGCAGCTCTGTCTTCATCTGAAACTGATGAATTGAAAAATAAATTATCAAATTTAGAAGGATTAAAGAATCAAGTTGATGAAATTGAAAGACTTAAATCTTCATTATCAGATATTGTTAAACAATTAACAGAAAAGGAAACTGAATTGAATGATTTTGGATTATCATCAAAATCTGTTGATGAATTACAAACTGAATTAAATGATAAAAATTCAGAATTAAAGACAACTAGAAAGAATTTATCAAATTTAATTGATGATAAGGATAACAAACAAAGAGAATTATCTAAATTAGAAGGTAGTATTAAAGATAAAAGATTAAAAATCAGTAATGCTGAAAGATCAATGATTGAAAAAGAGAATATAATGAAGACTATTGAAACTAATACTGAAAAGATGGAAAGTTTATCAGCTATGATTTCTAAAGCCGATGAAGTTATTGAATCATTACAAAAGGAGATTGGTGAAAAGGAATCTGAATTAAAGAACATAGTTCAAAAGAATAAACAAAGTATAACATTATTAACTAATAATTTAGATGAATTGAAAAAAGTTGAAGAAAAATTCTTTTCATTGAATAAATCTATTGATGATTATGCTAAATATGGAGCCAATAAATTAATTGAATATCAAGAAGAATCATCAAAATTATCAATTAAGATATCTAATAGTGAAGAAGAAGTTGATAAAATAAATAATGAAATTAATGAAGAAGAAAAGAAATCTGCAAATTCAAATAGTGAAAGATTAAATTTAAGAAATAATTTAGAAATTAGAAAATTACAAAATGAAATATTTGAATTAGAAACAGAAATGGATGAAATGGATATTTCAAATGCTGAAGCTGAAAGAGATAGATATCAACAAGAAGCACAAAAATTAAGTGATGAATATACTTCTTTAAAAGCTGATCTTGCAGGTAAGAAGGGTGAAATTAAACAAATGGAAGATCAAATACGTCAATTGAATAGAGAATTAAATACTGAATTCAAAGATGTTTATACATCATATAAGAAAGAATGGGTTAATTTACAAACTAAGAGTTTTGTTACAACTGATTTAAATACTTATTCAAAAGCATTAGATTCTGCAATTATGAAATTTCATAGTATGAAAATGCAAGAGATTAATAAAATTATTGATGAATTATGGAAAGCTACTTATAGTGGTACAGATGTTGATACCATTATGATTAAGAGTGATCAAAATACTAGTGGTAAAGCAGGTAATAGAACTTATAATTATCGTGTTGTTATGGTTAAACAAGATGCTGAATTAGATATGAGAGGACGTTGTTCTGCTGGTCAAAAAGTATTAGCATCAATTATTATTAGATTAGCATTAGCTGAATGTTTTGGTGTCAATTGTGGTGTTATTGCATTAGATGAACCAACAACTAATTTAGATGCTGATAATATTGAATCATTAGCTAAATCTTTAGGTAATATTATTGAATTAAGACAAAGTCAAAAGAATTTCCAATTAGTTGTTATCACCCACGATGAGAAGTTTTTAAGTTATATGAATGCAGCTAAATATACTGATCATTTTTATAAGGTTAGAAGAGATTCAAGACAGCTTTCAAAGATTGATTGGGTTACCATAAACCGTGTATCTGAATAATCTGATTATCTAATTAAAAGGTTAAAGGTGGGGAGGTAGTTTAGCTATATAAATGTATAAAGGTATAAAATATGTAATCTTTTATGAATATTTTTGTGTCAGCCGTTTAACAAATGCTGTAATCGAGTAATTATCTGCCATCTGGTTATTGCAGCTAATTCAAAATTTAGTGGAAGAGATGTTACAAAAGAGTGGGATAAGTCCTGAAGATCCACTATGCTGATAACTGACTACCAAAGAGAGCTAAAACCCAGAAGCCAACTGGTGGTAACCGAATACACAAACAACTAATCAACACCATACCTGTACTCATCGGATGGCCAACTACCTTTTCTTAATTAACCAGCTTCTTGTTGTTGAATTTGTATGCGTATAATGGATTAACGGAACAACTTTGAATCGGATATTTATTTGTTAATGTTTTTGTTAGTGGGTATCAGTCATCACCAAATTATATTTATATGAATACATCTCCTTCATCTAGTTTTTACACCTGGTTTGTTATTCTTCAACGAATACACTGATGAACTACCAGAGCTACACACTATCGAATGGAAAGCAGATACCCATTATTGGGTTTGGCATATATCAATCATCTCCAGAACTGACACAAACTTTAACTTATGAAGCTTTGAGGCAAGGCTATAGGCAAATAGATGCTGCTCAATGTTATGGTAATGAAAGAGAAGTTTGTGAAAGTATATGTAAATTTTTAGATGATAATAGTGATACTATAACTAGAAATGATATATTTTATACAACAAAGATTTGGAATCTTCAACATGGTTATGAAAAATCAAAATTAGCTATTAAAAAATCTTTAGAACAAGCAAAATCAATAGGTTATATAGATTTATTCTTAATTCATTCACCAATGACAGATAAAGAAAAGAGATTAGGTACATATAGAGCATTACAAGAAGCTGTTAAAGAAGGTAAAGTTAAAGCAATTGGTGTTTCAAATTATGGTACAAGACATTTAGATGAATTATATTCATGGACTGGATTAACTATAAAACCAATTGTTAATCAAGTTGAAATTCATCCATGGTTACCAAGAAAGGATTTACAAGAATATTCTAAAAAATATGGATTTCATTTACAAGTATTACCACCAATGTTAATAACAGATTTTGAATTGCATAAAAGAAATTTTTATCAAGATCATGATATTTTAGAAATTTTATCAAAATATAAGAATAATAATTCAATTACATATGAAAAAATTATAATGCAATGGTGTTTAATTCAAGGGTTTATACCAATTATTAAATTAATGAAATTAGAAGATATAAAGAAATTTAAATTTAATAGTTGGATTGAAAAAGGTATAACATTAGATAAAAATGATTTTGCATTATTAAATAAACCAAATAGTTATGAAGTTGTATCTTGGGATCCAACAGTTTATGATGAAAATTCGAGAAAGAAACTTAATTAATTGTTAAAGGAAATGTAATGATAACTTTTTAAGTTTTAAGTTTATGACATGAAGATAATTTATTAAAACAACTCAACATTGATTATCTGAAGATATCAGCATCAGAGTCAAATATTATTTATACAAGAACACATTTTTATGATTTTATAGATCAGATAGATATGATGCAACTCACAACTAATTATAATTAATGAAATAAAATGATCCACAATAATTCTAATTTTTGTAGTTGGATTTGAATAATAGAGGTAAAGAACTATAGAGCTTGGGTGTAAAATTGTAGAAAGTG
Source organism: Ruyongia namnaoensis (assembly GCA_030563805.1). Taxonomy (NCBI): domain Eukaryota; kingdom Fungi; phylum Ascomycota; class Saccharomycetes; order Phaffomycetales; family Wickerhamomycetaceae; genus Ruyongia; species Ruyongia namnaoensis. The sequence goes on from JAJMKA010000008.1 coordinate 292,273, forward strand.
ACGCAGAGTGTGATATTAAATATATCATTGGTCCCTTAAATTTAACATGTGATAAGCATATAGTCAATAGCAGTCATTAGTCATCAGTCAGTCTGTGGTTCTCTACTTATTTTATAGCACTTGTTGAACGTTTACTGTGATCTCCATACACTTACTCTACAAATTTTGAACTTCTAGCACCACTAATGTTTAATTGCCAAATTATTACAAAGAACAATGGCTCATCAATTATGAATTAACTTAGAGTAATAACCAAATAGCCAATAATAATAGAGCGAGAATACTAATTTCTCCATCTTTTAATCATTTTTAATTCTGATGTTAATCGCAGCCACATCATAATTTACACCGTTCTTAATTTGCTAACGCTCTATTCCTGATTTCAAGGTTCTAGTTTCTAGTTTTAATATTTATCATAATAGTTCACGAGTTCTGTTTCAGAATATAAATACTCTTACATCTGCCCTTTAAATAAATGATGTGGATTATCACTTTTTACTTTTCAAAGAGATTCAATATTAGAAAAAAATGTCTTCTGTTTCTCATATTAATGAAAAAGAAACTTCTTCTCTTAGAATCCAAGAGGAAAGTATTACAGATGAACCAATTTCTTCACATAAAGAAGGTTTAGAAAAGACTAGAAAACAAAGAATCTTGGGTAAAATCTGGGATTCTTGGGATAAACCTGCTGAAGAACGTTGGTTATTGTTTAAACTTGATTTCTTTTTAATGTTTATTGGTGGTTCAGGTGTTTTCTTAAGATATTTAGATCAAGCTAATATTAACAATGCATTTGTATCTGGTATGAAGGAAGAATTATCTTTGTATGGAAATGAATTAAATTATGCTGCTACTTGTTGGTCAATTGGTTATGCTATTGGTCAAGTTCCATCAAATTTAATTCTTAGTAAATTGAAAAGTCCTCATTATTATATTGCTTTCTTAGAAATTTCATGGTCAGTGTTAACTTTTTGTTCTGCTAAATTTAATGGTCCAAAATCAATGTATGCTATTAGATTCTTTGTTGGTTTATTCGAAGCTGGTCATTTTCCTGCTATTATGTATATTACAAGTTCTTGGTATACAAAGACTGAATTATCAAAAAGAATGTCAATTATTCAATTCAATACTTCAACAGGTCCTCTTATTTCAAGTTTCTTACAAACAGCTGCTTATGATGGTCTTAATGGTGTTCTAGGTAGATCTGGTTGGAGATGGTTATTCATTATTGATGGTATTATTTCTTTACCTTTAGCGGTTGCTGTTGTAGCTTGTTTACCAGATATCCCAAGAACTCAAAAACCAAATTGGATATTTAGTGAGAAAGAAATTGAATTAGCTAAAAAGAGACAACCAAATGAAGTTAAGATTTATGCTACTTTTAAATGGGCTGAAATTAAGAGTTGGTTAAGTTCATGGCATGTTTATTTCTTTTGTACTGTTTTCACTTTAGAAGCGCTTGCTGGTACACCATCAACTTCTTTACCTTTTTGGTTCAAATCTTATAATTCAAAAGAACATACTGAATTTTCTGTTGCACAAATTAATAATTATACTGCTCCATTATATGCTGTTAGAATTGTTGCTACTGTTTTCTTTAGTTATGTTTCAGATGATTGGTTAAAAGGTAAACGTTGGCCATTATGTGCTTTTAATGGTCTAATTATGTTTGTAATTTCTTTAGCTTTAGCGTTAGTACCTGTTCATCCAACAAATAAATCAGGTAGATGGGCACTTTATTATCTAATTGGTTTATATGCTAATGGTGGTATTTTTTGGACATGGCAAAATGAAGCAACTTTTGGTGAACCTTCAAAGAGAGCATTTGTTGGTGCTTTAATGAATGCAATGGCATATGCATTTAACGCTTGGGTCCCAATCATTGCATTTCCAACAGATCATCAACCATATGTTAAAGGTGGTAACATTGCATGTGCTATTTTTTCAATTGGTATTGTCTTTGGTAGTGCGCTTGGTGGTTATATTGAATCTTTGAAAAGAACTAAAGGTTTCTTTAGAAGTGTTCCATTAGATTTTGAAGATGGTGATAGTAAATCTAGTATTTCAAATGATAATGAAATTTTTCATGATTCTTCTAATCGTACTGATGAAAAAGGTATTAATTATTCTCATGATGAATTGGATGATGATGTTGTTAATGTTGATATTGAAAAAGTTAGAACTAGTGATAATAAAGTTTAAATTTTTGGACTTTATTTACTTTTAGATTCGAGTTTTTATTTATTTATATTCTAGTTATAAGTTACCTTGTGTTAATTATGATTGTAGTTTTTGATTTTAACTGATATAATTGATTTAATTCAGCCTTTCTATTGATTTTGGTGTCTCGAGCCTCATCATCAACTGTGGCAATTATTTTTAAGGTGAAAATAATTATATTAAAAAGTTTATTGAACAAAGTAATAATTATTGTTTAATGACTATTGTCAATTGAAGGTAAAATAGTTATCCAACATCAACTATACTTAAACATAGACTACATTTTCTACTGTTGCTTTCATATTTTTAAAAAAAAGTATTAGATAAAACTTTAACGGACTAAAATAGAAAATGACAAAATCAACAAACCCTGAACCTCCAACAAAGAAACAAAGAGTTACAAAACCTTGGATTTTAAACTTCTTTTGTGCTGTTACACCAGTTTTACATTCACCAGGTCAATGGAGAAGACCAGAAGCTGATCCAAGAGAATATTATTCTGCTGAATTTTGGATTAAAATTGCAAAATGGGCTGAAAAGGGGAAAATTCATGGTATATTCTTTGGTGATTCTTTAGCAGTTTATGATTTATATAAAGGTCCTCATAACTTTGAAGAAGCTGCAAAAGCTGGTACAAGTTTCCCCAAAAATGATCCAACTGCTTATATTAGTGCAATGACTATAAATACAAAAGATTTATGTTTTGGTGTAACTTGTTCAACCTTAACAGAACATCCTTATCATTTTGCTAGAAGAGCTGCAACTTTAGATCATATAACTGATGGTAGATTTGGTTGGAATGTTGTTACTTCATTTTTACCAAGTGCTGGTAGACAATTAAAAGCTGATAATAAATTACCAAATAAGAATTTAAGATATGAAATGGCTGATGAATATTTACAAGTTGTTTATGAATTATTATTATCTTCTTGGAGAGATGATGGTGTAGTTTATGATAAAGAAAGAGGTATATTTTCAGACCCTGATGCAATTAGAGAAATAAATCATGAAGGTAAACATTATAGAGTTCCTGGACCTCAAATTACAGAACCATCTCCACAAAGAATGCCTTTAGTTATTCAAGCTGGTGTTTCACCATTAGGAAGACAATTAGGTGCTAAACATGCTGAATTGATTTATGTTAGTGGTGAAAGTGCTAAAGAAGCTGGTGCAACTGTTAATGACATTAAAAGAATCGCTAAAGAGAAATATGGTAGAGATCCAAATCATATTAAATTTGTTGCAAGAGCTCTAGTTATATTAGGTAAAGATCATGATGAAGCTCAAGAGAATTGGAAAACTTTTCAAAAATATATTGATCCTGAAGGTTTACAAGTTATTTTTGCCTTTAATGGTCTTGATTTGTCAAAATATGAATGGGATGAAGATCTTAAAGAACAAGAAAGTGCAATACCTTTTATCAAAGGTTGGATTAAAGCTAATCCTGATAGACCAGTAACTAGAAGATTAATTGCAAATAGTCCTCCTCGTGGTGCATTCATTGGTTCTCCAAGTGAAGTAGCTGATCAATTAGAAGCATATGCTAAAGATGCTAATATTGATGGTTTTAACTTTACTAGTGGTGTTTTCCCTGCGACTTATGAAGAAGTTGTTGAATTACTAATTCCAGAATTACAAAAGAGAGGTTTAGCACAAACTGAATATTCTGTTCCTGGTGGTACTTATAGAGAACAAATTTATGGAAAGAAAGATCATAAATATCTACCAGAGGATCATTATGCTGATAAATTAAGATGGAAAAAGGGACAAACAAAGGAAGAATTTGAAAAGCAATTAAAAGATTATGAATCTACCATTGAAAACTTAAAGATAACAGCCAATTTATCTAGTTAATTAGGTTAATCACTTAGTTTATTGATAATTGATATATGTTTTGTAGATAATTTTCAATATTGGTTCACGGAATTCCGTTTTTACTAAAAAAATTCGCAATTAATTGACAAATATATGGGATATAGGAAGGATATAAAGTAGACCAACAACTCAGCAAGGCCTTCCTGTTATTCAAACTCCAAGCTTCAAACTTTAATTCAGAATAAAGAATAAACCTTTCAACAATCGAGGTTGCATATTTTTCACTCCACGTCTTGCTTTATTATTTTGTTGTGGTAGTTACGGTTCAAAGAAGATTTATTTTTAACAAAGGAAAGATTTTATTGTGGCAAGCTAACAATTGACTTTTGACACCTGATATTCTGTTGATTCAATTGAATCATATAAAAAGCAGAGAAATTTCCCTCGATTCATTTCTTTCTTTATTCTTCTATTTCTTCTTCCATTGAAATATTTTTTCACCAACACTTTAATTACTAATTATGTCTACTACTGCTATCAATAAAGATTCAAGATACACCTTGAACAATGGTTTAACCATCCCAATCACTGGTTTTGGTTTATACAAGACTCCAAAAGATGATGCCAACAAAATTGTCTACGATGCTTTAAAGATTGGTTACAGACACATTGATTCTGCTCAATTATATGAAAATGAAAAAGAAGCTGCTCAAGGTGTTTCTGAATTTTTAAAGGATTATCCAACTGTTAAGAGAGAAGAAATCTTTTATACTACCAAAATCTGGCACACTTCTCATGGTTATGAAGCTGCCAAAAAATCAATTGAAGAATCTTATCAATTAGTTAAGCCATACATTGGTTACATTGATTTATTCTTAATCCATTCACCATTATCTGATACTGCTGGTAGATTAGGTACATGGAAAGCTTTACAAGAAGCTGTTGCTGAAGGTAAAGTCAAATCAATTGGTGTTTCTAACTATGGTGAAAGACATTTAAATGAACTATTAGAATGGGAAGGTTTAAAGATAAAACCAGTTGTTGACCAATTAGAATTACATCCATGGTTACCAAGAAAGGATTTACAAGTTTATGCAAAGGAACATGATATATTATTAGAAGCTTACACTCCATTAACAAGAGGTAATAAATTCAATGATCCAACCTTACAATCTATTGCTAAGAAACATGGTTACACTCCAGCTCAAGTCTTATTAGCTTGGTCATATGCTCAAGGTTTCATTCCATTAGCTAAATCTATTACTCCATCAAGAATCAGAGAAAACTATGAAGTCTTAGATACTGTCAAGTTAGATGATGATGATTTAGAAGCTTTAGATTGGCCAGAAAGTAGTGAAATCAACACAAATTGGGGTCAAGATCCAACCAAATATGAAAAATAGATTTGATTTATAGATCTTTATAGTTAATAATTTCTGTAATTAGTATTAACAAAGAGTCCTGATGATATCTTAATCCTAAAATGTAGCTGCTAAGTAGAGCATTTCTATCATTTTACCTTTGTTTATGCTAACATTAGTCCTTGTGTTGATTATACTTGAGTGTCGATGACTTCGCTATAAAAATTTTCAGATAAAAATAATCGGCCAAAATCCAATTAATTAATTACCATCAACTACTATCTTCAAACTCTTAAAACCACTTCAAAATACTAGAAGAAAGCTCTTCAAACCTATTTATACTACCTCAAGGCATTTAAATAGCTTCAATCTGTTTCCATTATTGAACAAGTCGGTGAAATTTCCGACTCTAAAACATACTTTAACGTAAGTTTAAATATCCATCTTTCTGAAGGTATAAAGAAAACACTACTAACAACAGCATTGTTATTATCCATTCAGCTTATATAAAAACTACACAATAATGACAAAGGTCCCCAATAAAGAAGATATAGTTCTGATAGATAAACTACAAGTAAATGCCATCACAGGGAAAGATTTCTGGAATAGACCATTTCCACAACCTATTGATGTATCTGTTGAGTTAAAAACAGATTTTAAAAAATCAAGTATATCAGATGATTTAAAATATTCATTAAACTATGCTGTTATTTCTAGAAATATTACTGAATATTTTGAATTAAATAAAACAAAGAATTTCAAATCACTTGAAAATATTGCTGATTCTATCTCTCAAATCGTTTTAGATGAAAAGAAAGGTGGTGGGTCAAATGTTAAAATATATGTATCAGGTAAAAAGACTGAAATTAGAGCTGATAACATTGAAGTTATAATTGAAAGATATAAAGATGCATCAATAATACATAAGTTCCAAAATAATTATGACACAATTAAAATTTCTTCATTAAAATTATTGACTTTAATTGGTGTTTTCACTTTTGAAAGATTACAAAGACAATTTGTTGATATAGATATTGAAATTAAATATAGTTCACCTGTTGATTATTATTCAGTGATAAATGATGTTGTTAAATATATTGAAAGTTCAAATTTCAAAACAGTGGAAGCTCTAATTGATTCTGTTGCTCAAATTACAACTCAATATGAAAACGTTATAGAAGTCACTGCAAAGGTTGAAAAACCAAATGCTATTACATATGCAAATGGTGTTGGTGTTCAAGTTACAAGAACTGCTGAAGATTTTAAAGGCATGACCAAAATTGATGTTACTGAAATTGACAACAAATCAAATGAAGATTTAAGTGCTTCTTTTAATTTACCAACAGGCGAAAATTCAATTATAAATACAAATGATGACCATACTTGTTATATTGCGTTTGGTTCTAATTCAGGTAATCAAATTTCAAACATTTTAACAGCTATTAATTTATTAAATTCAAATGAATCAACAAAAGTATTATCCTCATCATCTTTATATGAAAGTGAACCAATGTATTTCTTAGATCAACCAAAATTTATCAATGGTGTTTTAAAGATTTCAACTTCATTATCTCCACAAGATTTATTAAAACTTTTGAAACAAATAGAATATGGATCATTAAATAGAGTTAAATTGATAGAAAATGGTCCAAGATCTATTGATTTAGATATTTTATTGTATGATGATTTGATATTAAATGAACCTGATTTAATCATTCCTCATGTCAGAATGATTGAAAGAACCTTTGTCTTACAACCTTTATGTGAATTAATATCTCCTCAAAGTATACATCCAGTGACTGCTGAACCTTATCATAATCATTTAGATCAACTTTATAAATCACAAGTTGATTCAACAAAACAAAAATCAAATCTTTTAACCACTTTAGTACCATTAAATAATAAATATTATGAATTTAAAGATAGAAAAGTTGATAGTTTGAGATTTAATTTATTAGATAATTCCAATAAGACATTAATTATGGGTATTTTGAATACAACTCCAGATTCTTTCAGTGATGGTGGAAAAAATGCATCTGTTGAAATAGCTATTAAAAATTCTTTAGAGATGGTTAAAGCTGGTGTTGATATTATTGATATTGGTGGTGTTTCTACAAGACCTGGCTCAATTGCCCCTCCAGAAGAAGAAGAATGGAATAGAATTGTTCCAATTGTCAAAGCCATTAGATCACATGAAGATGAAGCTCTCAGAAATATTGTTATTAGTATAGATACATACAGATCAGGTGTAGCTAAGGCTGCTATTTTGGAAGGTGCTGATATTATTAATGATATAAGTGGTGGTTTATATGATGATGAAATGTTTTCTGTTATTGCTGATACTGGTGTACCATATATTTTAAATCATACTAGAGGAACTCCAGATACCATGTCACAATTAAATCAATATGAACCAAATTCAGATGATTCACTTGTTGAATATATTAGAAATGAATCTGCTGATCATTCAACTGATGCTGTTTTATTAAAAGCTGTTTCAAGAGAATTAACTGTTCAATTAGAAAAGGCTATTTCAAAAGGTGTTAAAAGATGGCAAATAATAACTGATCCAGGTATTGGTTTTGCAAAGAACTTGAAACAAAATTTAGCTATTATAAGAGGTACTCCTGCAATCAAATCATATTCAAATTATAATGAAAATACTAAAGAATTCAATAGTTTAGATATGTTACCAATCTTATTAGGTCCTTCAAGAAAGAAATTCATTGGTGTTTTAACAAAGGAAATTAATCCAGCTGATAGAGTTTTAAGTACTGCTGCTGTTATTATGTCATGTATTGGTTACCAATCTGATATTGTTAGAGTTCATGACGTTGAAGAAGTTAAAAAGGTTGTTGCCATTGGTGATGCATTATATAAAGATATAATATAAGTAATTACTATTTGATTAATATTTTATGAAAGTTTCATATAGATTAACTCCAGAATACACTAGAAGATCTTTAATTGATGTATGATCAGTAGATCCCCCATACCTCTCATATGACCATCACAATTATCATTTTTGACAGATTTTTCCTTGTACAAATGTTAGTGATAACCAGCTGCTTTTAAACGATATAAACACATCGAATCCACAACAAATACATGTCATCAAAATTAGCGTTGCCCACCACAAGAATCAAGAAGAAACTGACTTCTGCTTGTACAGTCTGCAGAGCCAAAAGAAAAAAAGTGAGTATTTTGCCATTGTGTTGAATGATACAGCCGTTTACTAACAAAATGGCCCCTTGTAGTGTGATGGTGGTTCTCCTTGCCAGACATGCTCCACGCTCAAAATGAACTGCATTTATAACCCAGAGAGAGACAAGAGAAAGAACAAGTTTGACCCCATATATGTACAGACTTTGAAGATGCAAAATACAATGATGGTTGAGTTTTTGAAAGATTTATCTATAGAGTTCCCTGATAAGAGGTCTCAAATATTGGGATTTCTATCAAAAGTGGAAAAGACAACTTCAATTACTCCTACTGCTACTGGGAAGGAGAATGAGACTAATCATAATGCTGTTGATACTATTGACCAAAATGAATTCTCTTCTATACCTAAACGTGCCATTGACGAGCTGATAAATATGACTTGGAAATTGGAAATCACTCCATCTGGTGAAACTAAATTCATGGGTCCAACTTCAAATATGATAGGATGGAATGAGTTCCCTACACCCCCAAGTGCTACTACTGACCAAGATAATGACGAATACTTCAAAAATTTAGATTGTATTGATGAATTGATCATAAAGGAAAATTCTCATCTTCATTGTCAAATCATTGATATTTTTAAAAGATCATTTGCATCAAAATATTATTCTCTATGGATGATGATGGACGATATTAAAGAATATTGGGTTGAATATTCTGAATTAAAAGATGATGAAAGATTGTTATTATGTTGTATCTATTTATTTACTTTAAAAATATGTAAATTTGAAGATGAAGAAGATTGTGGATATTCCAAAATTGAAAATTTAGAATCTTTATTAAGAATGGAAATTGATTCATTTATTATACCTGTTTGTTCTGATGGTAGTGTTTCATTGTATACCATTCAATGTTTATTAATATTATCAAGTTATGAAGCTGCTAGAGGTAATGATTCACTAGCTTGGATATTTAATGGTATGGGATGTGCATCTATTCAAACTATGGGTATTCATTTAAGTTCACAAATTCCCGTTCACCAACCTCAAGATGATACGTTAACATCACCTAGATCCCAACAATTTAGATCTTCACTACTTTGGTCAATGGCTATTCATGATAGAATTGCTACACATGTTTATGGACGTTGTTGTGTTTTACAAAATAGAAGATTAAGCACAGAAGCATTCGTTTATATTTCTCCACCAAATTCAGAAAATTATATGATTGAATTATGCTTTGCCCTATTTTCAAAACTTTGGTTTGTCGATGAACGATATATGGATGAAATTTATGCATTCCAATTTGATGAATATTTAAATTCTTATAAAAAATTATTATTTGAATCATCAAAGGCATCATTAGAGGCATTATATCTTTCATGGCCTAAACATGCTGGTTTGAATTGGTCTAATGAAATTGATAATTACATCTATGAATATGAACAAGATTCATCAGTTTTTTGTCCTCCTGAGTTGGAAAGTACTGTTAAATCTAACATTTTAGTTCTTCATTTAACATATCATGTCCAAGTTTTATTCTTGAATAGACCATTCTTATTAAGTTTTAAAGATACAATTAAAGAATCTGATATAATGGCAGCTAAAGCTGTTCAATTTGTTAAACAATTGGGACGTTTAAAACGTTTAGTAGCTCATTATGAGGTTGGATATTTGATCTTTACAGTTTCAACATTTTTATTATTTCGTTTATCATTTGAAAAAGATGAATCTAAATTAGCAAATTTAACAGATTTAATGATTGTATGTATTGAATCTTTACAAAAAATTGCTCAAAGTTGGGAAGGAGCAAATAGTTCATTGGAAACCTTGAAATCCAAATTAGTTTTATGGGATGTTAGACCAGATATAGTCAATATTTTAACAAACATTTTCAAGAATCAATCATATGATAGAAATAAGGAATCAACCAATAAAGATGTTAATCAGCAAAAAATTGTACCGTTAAGTTCTAAACGGATGGAAGAATCAATTAATGACTTTATAACTGATGATGATATGATTTTTGATACAGAGTTCCCAAACCAAAAGGACGGAAATTCAGCCATTGATTTTAGTGGTATCAACATTAATGATAATTTCCATTCTCTTGATGGAGAATTTCTTTGAAATATTATACTTGTACTTGAAATATTATAGTTTGATAGTGCTTAATATCTATACTCTTAACTCTTATGTATTCAAAAAGCTGTGTATTCTCTAAATATAATTTAGTATCAACTATAATGAAAGTATCAGCTCCTTTTATACTTGTAATATAATCTTTAATAATAGATGGAGTATTCTGAAAAGATCTGAAATAGTGACCAAGGAGTAATAGAATAAGAACGATATAAAATCAATTGCAATATTGAATATTTGGAATTATATAAGTCTAATTAATGTATTATGAACCAATGTAACAGGAACCCTATAGCAATAGAGGTCTTTCTATATATTGATGATTCAAATTCATCATGAGAAACAGGAACATAATATTATACCTTTTTATATGATTGTAACCGAGATCAGTAATCTTACGAAGAAATTAATTTAAACAGAGTCTGTATTTTATCTATAATAATACTATTATTAAATAATATGAATACAAAAACTAGATTCCAATATCTGACACAATTGGTTAGGTTTATTTTTGACTAATAATGTCAGTATTTGATTGGTTAACTTGTAAAGACAAAATATCTGGTTTAGAATAATGACCAACAGTATCCAAAAAGATGCCAGCTGAAAGGATTTGATCTTTATCTAATTCACCATAGACGATTTCATCAGTACTATTTGTAGTGGCTTCAGCAATAACGGAACCATCTGGGGCAAAAATTGCAGCACAACCAGATTCACCCTTTGGGAATAGAACTGATAAATCATATGGTGAGAGCTCTGGAATCTTTTCAATGTTTTCAGTGACTAATGATGATGTGAATAAGTAATAACAATGATTTTGAATAGCATATGCCTTTGCTAAAGCATGAGCACCTGGCTTAGTTAAAGATTCTAAAATCTTAGAGTAACCAGATGGTGCCAATGGTGGCCAAGCACCAACATGAATTTCTTCATTCTTGGTGGCATTGTGATATGTAAGTAGAGGTTGTGCATGTTCCCAACAGTTCAACATACCAACGTTCCATTCCTTCATACCTTTAGAGGCATCTTCCTTATCATTGGCAATGACAACAGGAGCAACACAGTCCAAATCCTTATGTGTACCATCTCCATAAGTGGCTCTTTCAACATGAGTAGCCTTTAACTTTCTTCTGTTCAAAATAATTTCACCATTACTGTCAATTAAAGCTTGACTAATATATAATGAGCATCTTTGTCTTTCAGAGTAACCAAGGACAACGCTAATATTATTTGATTTAGCAGCTTCTTGGATCATAAGCATATATTTTGATTCTGGTTCCAAACTGTTCTTTAGGTATTGCATGGCTAAACCTGGATGGGCTGGGTATTTCCAGATATAAACAGGATAACCTGGGATGAATGCCTCTGGGAAGACAATCAAATCAGCACCATTGGTGGCAGCTTCTTCGATGAATTTGATGGCTTTGGAAACACTGGCTTCTAAGTTGAACCAGACAGGTTCGATTTGAGTAACAGCTACCTTCATAGTGTAATTGTAGTTGTAAATGAAATGATAATTGTGATTATGGTTCAAAGATGAAGATATAGAAACTAGAGTCCACAGCTCTATTTATATTGTAGCATATCAATGGTGGGCAGTGAACAGATAAAAATCATGATAGGTTCCGTTGCGTGTTTAAACTAATAAACAGAGATAAGAATCAAGTTTGAGATGATCAGTAATTTCCAGTTTCCAAATCAGTAACTATAAACCCATTTGTTTAAAATCATGGAAGTATTTTCCAGCTTCTGCTTTATATCAGTTCAAAATAACATCCGAACACCTGAACACGACCAATTACAGGAGTTGTCGAGCGTAGACACATTCTTTTGACCTTTATTATAGAATTTAGATAAGTTGATAAGTTATATATAGGATATTTGAATAAATAAAAATAACGTTTTAGAGTGTCTGGAGTGATAATTTATCTTTTTTAAATAAATTGTTCATACAAGTCTTAAAATTTAAATCATTCAGTTCTAATAACTAAGATTGTTTATCAATATTCAATAAAAGAATATTAAATATCCTGTAACATTGATCTATACTTCCTTTGTGTCTCTGCCATATCTATCATTATTTCATATTTTTTATCTAGAAGCTTTTTAGTTCTTTCTGTCATAAATCTTTGATCATTAATATTTACTGATTTTGAAGGTTTGTTTAACTTTACAATAACTTCTGTTAGTGGGATATTATTTTCAGCAGCAATACCTATATATGAGGCACCTATAGCACCTGCTAACTCTGGATCAGAACCACTAATATCAACGGAGAGACCTGTAACAAAACAGATCAAGTTGATAAATCTTAAATTTTTAGCTTGACTACCAGATATTATTATTTTCTCTAAATGTGTATTTCCATCTGATTGAATAGTTGAAATCATTTGTTTGGTTTGAAATACTAAGAACTCCAGAATACAGACATATTTCAACACAAGATCTTTAATTGATGTATCAGTAGATTCCCCAAAGAAAACACCTCTCATATCACCATCACAATAAGGTGTTCTATTACCAGCTAAATCTCCATAAAGATGCATATTCTTAGTTGAAAAATGGATAGATTCACCAGTATCTTGTTCAATCTGATCTATTAACAACTCAATTTGAACAAATGGATTTTTATCTGATATCAGATCTTTAAATGCTGGATGTGTTTCAAATAAATGTTCATAAAGTTTTCCCGTCGTTGATTGTCCTGCTTGTGAAACATACCAATCAGGCAAAATTGCATCAAATGGACCCCATATACCTGGCTTTGGGTTATGATTCTTATGGGCATATATAAAACATGTAGAGGTTCCAGCTACCATTGTCAATGTATCCTTTAAATCAACTCCACACGAGGCAAACCAATTAGAATAACAATCTACTGTTCCCTGACCAACAACCAATGTATTATGATTTTCATCAGATTTCTCATTTAGTCTAGTACCTGTTATAGGCAATGGTGATGGTTTTGGAAAACTTATACTACCAATTGAGTTATTTCGAAGGTCAGTTTCCATATTCAGAGAAGAGATAGAAGTTTGATAATCCCAACCTCTTATCTGGCCATCAATAGCAATTGTTGTACCATTTATATCATTCATTTCTAAAAGTTCAGAACCTTCTTTGGAACTGTACTCTTGATAAATCATATATGAAATAAAATCATGATAATCAAAGAAAACAAGATTGTCCTTATCTGTAGATGGACAGTTATCTAAAACAAATTGCATCTTAGGTAGAGCCATTTCATCAATGAATGAACCACCTAAAACTTTAGTAATTTCTTGATTCAATGGATTCTGATTTAATTTCAAAGCTTGTGTATATGATCTAGTATCCATCCAGAAAACAACATTTTGATTAGAGTCAACAAATCCATAATCTGAAGGATATGGAATCAATTCATCACTTTCACCATTTTTAATCATAACAACCAAGGAACAAGTTGCCCCACAACCGATACTAGAAACCACATATTTATCTTCAACTTTAAGTATACTCTGAATTTCATCTAAGAGGACTTTACAGGCATTCCATACTTCTGTTGAACTTTGAGTTATGAATCTTGAGTCAATCTTACTTTGAGTATATTCTATTGGTGCTGTCTTTGTAATTATAACATCACCTGTAGTACTATCTACAGCTGCCAACCTCACTGAACAGGAGCCAATATCTATACCTATAGCAGCATTGCATTTCATTTGCTGTGAATAATTGTGAATGTCAAAAGGGTTTTTATAACTAAAGCTATGAGAGTTTTTAAGCTTTTTTACACCAAAAATCTGCCAAAATAAAAACAAACAATTTTTTTGGATGAGCGAACATTTTAAAAGATTCCTTCAATTTGATAGAAAAGTTAACAAAGCATTCATCTAGTATTTAGGTCCAATTGATCATGTCATCATCTCATAATCACCATCACAATAACAACACTGCATATTTCAGATCTTTGAAACATAAAACAATTAGTGAGAGAAGTCATTCTAGACAATCAAGAAACACAGAAGTTATTAGTTTAGTTTGGAATTCATGTGGTAGTAGAATATCATATAGTCAAACTGATGGATCCATCGTAACAGTGGAGATAGTCAATGAAAATATAGGAAGAGAGAACCATGTGATAGCTAAACCTCACTCAGATGCTGTTGAATGTTTATCATATAAACCAAATGAAGAAAATATTTTAGCTTCTGTTGCCCGTGATCAATATGTCAAGATTTGGAATTCTATAACTGGTGAATTAGTTTTCCAAGTAGATACTGGTGTTAAAGGTAATTTGTTTGTCAAATATTCTTGTGATAGTAAATATTTAGTATCTGCAAGCAAAAATAATCGTGTTACAATAATAGATGCAAATTCATATGAAATTATAGAAACAATAGACACAGAAGAAGGTATATTCTCATTATGTTGGAATAATGGATCTGAATTTTTATTCTTGGGGTTAGGGAATGGTCACATTCAAGTTTATTCATTCAGTGATAATACACTAGAATTGATGCATACAATTAAAGGTCATATTTCTAAAATAAATTCTCTTTCATTTGATCCAAGAGGTAAATATCTTTGTGCAGGTTCAAATGAAGGTGTTATATCAATATGGTCATTAGATTCTTTTTCAATTGTCGATATTATATCAGAATGTGACGAACCAATAGAAAGTGTTGATGTATCTGCTGAAGGTGCATACATTGTTTCTACATATCAGGATAAAGCACCAGCAGCAATTCATGAAATAGCCTCAAAAACATGCATATATAAAGTTGAAGGTGCAAAAGCTGGATATCAAACATACCCTATTGTTGCATTTTGCCCAATCAAGAGTACTTTTATATATTCCACTTATGATGGTGATGTGGTTGTTACACTTAAATCTTCAGAATCAACAAAATAGGGCTGTGTATTATATAAAAGTTTATTAAAATTATGTCAATTTTCTAATGCAAAACTCTTTTTAACAGATTTGAACTATAAATCAATTAGAAGATCCCAAATCAGTAGAATCAAAGTGAATTAGTTTGTTCTTGAACTCGGAAACCTCTATAGTTAATTAACATTTTTGGTTTTTGGTGTATTTTTAATTTTTTTTTCGCGTTTGTCTTTGAAAAAAAATACAAAATACCAAAATACATTTCTACATTTTAAAAGTAAACCATTTAAGTTTCAATTGAACATCTCATTTCAAAATGGATAGTAAGAAGTTGAAAGCTGACATGCTGAATGGTACATATCACTCTCTGAGAGCCTGCAAACGGAATTCAGCTAGGCCTTCTGGTAATGTTATTTCTGGTTTCAAACCATCATCATTTGATTCAAAACCAAAATCATCTTCAAAGCCAAACACAAGTAATCTAAGAACTGTTAAAAGACCAATAATAAGATACAATAAATTATCAGATTCTAATCATACTACACCACCACCAAAGTCTACAAGGGATTTAGATCAAAAGTCTGAAGATGTTTTAGCAAGAACTCCACCTTCACTTAGTAGTGATAGTGACGATGGTGTTTCTATTACCAAAGTAAGAAAGAGGAGATTAATATCAGGTGCACAAAGACAGAAAGAAAAAGAAGTCAAACAAGAACAAGAGGTAAATGAACAAAAGCAAATGATGGAGAAGTTATACAAGGAAGGGAAAATAACAGATAAAGAAGCTAGTTTTTATAAAAAGGCATTTGAAAATGATGATGATGACTCTGTTATTGAAGTTCCTAGAGGGTACGCTGCACTTCCTGATTTAATAAAGAATAAAGAAACAAAAGTTGACTCTAATTATAATTATAAACATGATACAATTGAAGATATAGAATCTGATGAAGAAATTCTTATTGATCAGGTACGGAAAAATACTGAATTATTTGATGAAAGAAAGAATAATGAAAGACAGAAGAAGATTGTTTTAGAGAAATATGCGCATACAATTCATGATGGTTCATTTTCACAAAGTGAATTAGAGAAGAGAGTTGCTGAATTTATTGATGTTATACCGAAAATTCTTGATGATAAAGTTGAATCAAAATATTATAATTTGGCAAGAATGTATGCTCACAAGAGTAAGAAACGTATATTGACAAGAGAAGGGATGGCATCAATTAGAATGGAAAGATTTAAAGCTGGTTATTTTGGTATGAGAAGACAAACTTCTGTTGCATTAATAATCAAAACTGTATTTGAGAAAGAATTAGAAGCATTATTTGCAAAGAGTTCAACTGTTAAATTTTGGTCAATCGATTCTTTTGCATTATATGTTTTAAGTCCTGAAATTTTAAGAAGAATTGCTTGTGAAGATGAAGGAATTACTATGGAGGCTTGCATTGATTTATTCATTGATACTATTGATTATGGTAAATATATAACTGATGAAGTACCTGTTCGTTAGTTGAATTTTAGTTTTTATTCTGTTAATAGCATAAATTTTCTTTAAAGAAATACACTGTTCTCCCTTGAATTTCAAAATAATAGCTAATATAGCATTGCATTATATATATTTCACATAACACAATTGTAACCAACTAATCGATGATGATAATATTAGTTTATGCTTCTGCCTAATAGGGTAATGGACCCTCGGATCTCGATTTCGGACTCGAGTCCCTCAAAATCTAAATTTTAAGCGGTAAGATTTTTTAGATTTTTTGATAAAGAAAAATCGTTGAGTAAAAAAATTCTCATCTTTGATACTGATATTTATTAAATAGATATATTTCCAAATCACTTAGAAGGGTGTTGAGTGTTGTGTGTCGTTGTTGAACTGAAATTAAAGAATATTAGAAGAGATGGCTGCTGTTTATCCAAGAACCTGTTACAAATGTGGTGAAGTTGGTCACTTTGCTGAAGTATGTGAACAACAAGAACGTTTATGTTATAACTGTCGTTTACCAGGCCACGAATCAAGTGAATGTCCTGAACCAAAACAAAACACCCAAAAGAAGTGTTACGTCTGTGGTGGTGTTGGTCACGTTCAATCAGACTGTACTGAACAAGCTCAAGGTCATCGTTGTTACAATTGTGGTCAAACCGGTCATATCTCCAGAAACTGTCCTACTTCCACTAATGCTACAACTCCATCAGCTCCAAGAGCTTCAAAACCATTCTCTTCATCTTCAAGAAGAGCTACTACTTGTTACAAATGTGGTGGTCCAAACCATTTTGCTCGTGATTGTCAAGCTCCATCAACTAAATGTTATGCTTGTGGTAAGACTGGTCACATTTCAAAAGAATGTACTTCATCAACTGGTGGTAGTGCTCCAGCTGCTAGCTCAAAGACTTGTTACAAGTGTGGTGAATCTGGTCACATCTCTCGTGATTGTCCAAAAGCTGATTAAATCTTTTGTTAACTGATTTGATACTCTGATCTAAAAAGTGTTTAATTTTGATTCTCAAGAGAAAAAAAATGAGGATTTATCATTATACGAGATCAAGAGCGTAATGAAGATATTGGATGAAAGAAAGATTCAGAGAGGAGAGAGAGAGAAAGAAGAGAGAAGAGAGAGAGATTGTTATATATGCTGTTAATAATTGATATGTGAATAATTTTAATTTTTTTATTTTTCAATTCTGTTTATTTGTTTGTTTTGCTTATTTTTTTCCTAATTTCATGAAGAATGAATATATTTCACTTATTTTGGACTAATGATCTGTTCTTATGATTACTATGAGTTTCTGTACATTTTATCTTAATTGATTTTTTATTATGTTTTTAACCCTTTATTTTCGAAAATAGTTTCTTTCATTTTATTTTAAAACCGAGCATCTTACAATTACAATCATTATTTTTTGATTAATTTATTCAAGTTTATGATAATTTGTAGAATTTAATATTACAATTTATAACTAAACGATACAGTTTACCTTCAAATCATATGTTGTAGTTCAAAATATAGTTAAGTTTTTGGCTTAATTGTAGCACTTAAAAGGGGCATACTAAAAAATTTCGCACATGAAAAAAATCTTCTATGGTTATTTAAAATAAATTATTAATAAAGATCTGATTTCCTTCTTCTAATTTATTTCTATTTAGAACCAACACCACTATCAATTCTAGATATATTCCCATTTATTTGAGCTCAGATTATTTATCCAAGTACATACCAAGATATATATATCTGCTATGAGCTCTTCATACCCAAGAAATGATACAACAAACCCATTGTCAGTGACTTCAACTCCACCCGATCAGTTGGAACAAAATAACAATTCAGATTTAGAACATAACCTTTCAAATATACAATCACCTTCAGTCACATCATTTAGCATCAAATCAGCAGATTCATTCATTGGTGGTTCTAATGTTGTGTCGAGATTTGCTACAAACTCTTCAAAGATACGGAACATTGATGATTATGATGGGTTATCAGATCACCAGCATCACCAGAATATAGATGAGGAAAAATTGGAACATGATCAATTAACAAAGAATGAACTCGAAAGATCACAAACTGTTAATACTACTCATAAAGTTTTCACTTTTACACTTCCATTTGGTGGACATTCATTATCTATTTTACCTAATTTAAATTTGAAATCATTAGCAAGCAATATTCCTATAATAGGTAATGAATTGAGTCACGAAGAACTTTCAGAAGAAGAACAACGTCACGAGATTAGACAAAAGCTTAAAAGACAAGAATCTATTACTACAGGTGAAGAAGCAATTTTATTTAAAACTTATAAAGGTGGTGATGAATCAAGATTTAGGGCTTTTAAAAGAGCAATTACACCAAGTATAGTTGAAGATGCTCTTCAGTTGATGAAAAGTGATGAACAAAAACAACAAGAAAATGAATTAAACAGTATTTGGGATAAACTTGATGGTACTTTTGTCATTTTAGGTGGTTACAGAGGAAGTGTATTAAAAGATAAAAAAACAAAGAAGCGTATTTGGGTTCCTATAAAGGCCGGTTTAACAAATACAAAAGTTGATTTAAGAATTGGTCCTAAAGATGAAGATGAAATTGAAGCTCAAAGGGATATATATCCTACTAAAATGTTATCTCATGTTGGCCCTGTTGATATATCAAGAAAATTAAAAGCAAAATTAGCATCAAATGGTAAAACTACCGTTAAAGAATTTGCTTATGATTGGAGATTGTCTTGTGATATAACTTCAGATCAACTTTATAAATTTTTAAAAGATATCAAAGCAAAGTCAAAAGACGGGAAAGGTGCAATAGTTATAGCACACTCAATGGGTGGATTAATTGCTCATCATGTTATGCAAAGAGATCCATCTTTATTTAGAGGTCTTGTGTATGTTGGTGTCCCAAGTGAATGCCCAAATATTTTAGGTCCATTAAGATATAATGATCCAGTTCTTTTCAATACCAAAATTTTAACTGCAGAAGTTAATTTTTTTATGAGATCAAGTTTTGTATTTTTACCAGAAAATGGTCGTTGTTTTGTTGATGTTAATGGTAAAGATAGATATGATTTAGATTTCTTTGACGCTGGAGTTTGGACTGAATATGGTCTATCACCACTGGTTGCAAATGATAGAAAGGCCAATGGTAGAAAGAGAAGACAAAGTTTAGATGAAAAGAAATCTAAAAATGGGTTATTGAATATTGATATGTCTCGTTCTATGTCATTGATGGGAAAACCTGAAGGTGATGGCTTCCATGTTAGTTATGAAGATTCCATGGATTACTTAAAGAGAACATTAGAAAGAACCAGAAAGTTTAAAAACGAATTAGCCTTTGATCCTAAAAAGAATTATCCACCTTTAGCTGTTGTATATGGTAATGAAGTTCCAACTGTTAGAGGTGCAAGAGTTAATGGAGCTAAAGATATTATTGAAGGACATTATGATGATTTCTATTATGGTTCTGGTGATGGGGTTGTTCATCATAAATGGTTGATGCCTGAGAGAAGAGGATTTTCAGTTGTTAGTAAAATATCAAGTGAAGAAGGGCATATTTCCTTATTAACTGATTTGTTATCGATGGGTGATGCCATTGATTCAATTTTAATGGCTGAAAAGAATAACATTGATGACAATAAATGATAAAAAGTATTAATGGAAAATTAATGATATGATTTTAATGAATATAAAAGAATGTTACATTGATGTAACGATGAATAATGATTTTTACATGATTGATAAACACTGTACATATATAAAATAGTTTATAAACTCAAAAGAAATTAATGATAGATATAAAACGAAGAAATGTTACATATATAAATTCCAATATTCCAATTATATTCCAAATTGAAAACTACATTGTAGAATAGGTTTAAAAATTAAACGTTATTCATTAAATTCATTAAAAATGCTAATCTATAGAAAGCTTCATGGCTTCTATTCTTCCTCAGCATCATAATACTTTATTTTTATCCAAAGACTACAAGCACTACATTGTGCTATTATTTCATAACCACCCATACCATCAGGTGTACCATTATCAGCCAAACTATCTTCATCTATAATAAAACCATCCTGAAATGTACATCTAGGACAATCCTTCTTAAATATCACTTTTATCTCATCATCATCTTCTTCAATTTCTTCACATTTAAAATCATCAAGTGTATAAACATCCAATCCTTCACCTGAACTTATTAATCCATTCTTCTTAAATGTCTCCTGTAACTCTTCATCATATTCTTTTCTTGCTGAATCATCTATAAGAACTCTGTATGCAATTTTTATTTGTGTTATACTGTCACCAACATTATTTTGTGTTTGTGTCTTGTCTGGATGAGTATTTAGTAATTTCTCTTTATAAGCTTGTTTGATTTCTTGAATGGAAGAATCTCTTTCTACACCCAATATTTCATAATGTGTTTTTCTGGATAGAGTTGTCATTTATATGTGATATAATACTCTTTATACAAGTTTTTATTTGATTTTGATTTAAAAGTTATGTTAAATTTTATTTTGAAGTAATTTTTCTTTTTCGATTTTTTGTTTTCGGTCTCAAAGTAGCAATTACCGTATTTGGATAAAATTTTGTTATTTCAGTTATTCTTTATTAAAAGTGTTTGGAATCCAAATAAATACTGATAATTATTTTACTGTATAATAAATCTCTATAGTATTGCACATTTTATCCAAAATATATACACTATAAGAGCTTCTATTGACGAGAATTGTAGCTCATCTCTCATCATTTGAATTTCTCAAAATTTTTTGCAAAAAAAAAAAAAAAAAAAAAAAAAAAATAAAA